>BMAO01001971.1:0-91201 GCA_019973975.1 Trichonephila clavata
TTATAATATTCGCAAGCAAAGCCATTCCTAACATTATAATGGCAATTCACACACAATGGAAACATAGAGAAATGCTAGTAATAGAGTCAAGTTAGCAAAATCTTTGGCAACAACGCTGGCAACTTGGCGACTGATTGAACGATGCCGAATTTGCTTTGCTGTATCGCCATCTGGTGGGAAGCTGCAACAAAGAGGATAACACAAAAACCTTCTGCACAAAAAAAATATATGTACATGCCAATTTTCATACTGATCGGTTGAACGTGTTGGAGAGAAGCGATTTCATATATACAAGCATCCCTTTTTATATATATATGGATTGTTAAACTACACATTTATTACAACAAGCATCAGAAGTTTTTAATGAGTTTATTTTATGTGAATTGCAAATTAAACAAAAAAAAAAAGTTTTTTCAATATCTCAGCTAAGCGGGGGGGGGGGGATTATATTTGTTTAAATTTTAAGTCTGTAGATCTAACAGCTGAAAAAAGGATTTTTTTTTTATTATTTATAACGCCCATAACTCTCTTGTGGGTCGATTTTTGAAACACACTTCCTAAGCTGATCTATGCTCAGCAAAAGTAACACATTGTTACAAATTTTGTGCAATGAATACTTAAAATAGTGTAAATAATTTATATTTGGATGTGTAATACATCAATATTACATTCTGTTGTATTTATTATATGCTAAAATTAAATATTTGCAAGGAACGCCGTTCTTTACATTATAACGGCTATTCAATGGAAACATAGCGAAATGTTGGCGATAGAGCCAAACTGGCATCATTTTCGGCGACCATGTTGGCAACTTGGCGGATGGAATGAACGGTGCAGAATTTGATATGCTATACCGCCACCTGGTGGGGAACTACAACAAAAAGGATAGCACAAAAACCTTTACCAAAAAAGAATACATATATTCAGTGATCGTTGATAATAAAATCATAAAAAAAAACATGCATTGAAATAAACTATCAATTTTTATTGTATTTATGGTTCACTATTTTGGTAAATGGCTAACACGTAAAAGATAGATTTCTGCTGTCGCGAACTTTTTGTATACGTGGTCATATGCGTATAATCGAACGGTTTTACAGCGCACGCCAGAATAGCTTGCAGATGGCAGAATTCTTTCATACTCTTTACTTGACATTTATCATTATATTTTGGACCCTTCACACAATATCTTTATAAATTATAGTCGTGTTATTCTGATGTATAAGCAATATTATTGTAAAGTTCCATTACTATCCATTCAATTGTTCTTGCATGAAAGAGTAACAAACATCCATGCATCCAAACTTTAGCGTTATAATATCATTAAGGATATATTTATCTTGTTCAAATTTTCAATCGTTAAAAATCCTTTCTATTCATCCCATCAAGTTCAAATAAATTTTTTTAAACTTGTAGTGGATAACACACTAGATGTTTTTTAGTTTATTTTTCAAATATTAATTCAATATTATATACCGGTTAATTAATTAAATTAAATTAATTACCGGATTTTGACGCTAACTTAGATTTAGTTCCATTGTTGAAACAATGTAACTGTTAAAACAATGACAAAAGCTGGCGTCGAAAACCGGTTTTTCAGCCAAACTAGACAAACCGGGTATGCATTGTTACTACAATGCAGACAAATCATGCTCTTTTTTCAATTCCCTACTATTAGTTCTCTCTCTCCCTATGTATATATATATATATATAAATATATAATTACTTTCTATTCATCCATTCAAAGTAAGAATGGACTTTAAAAATTTTTTATATTACTTGTTTATATTTTTGATTCTTAGATTCTCGATTGCATACAAATTAAGTAAGGCACAATTGAAAGGTTAAAAATACACTCAATTTCTTCTGTGTGTCCTTTATATGATCTTATAAAATTTTAAAGATTAATATTCCTTTATTGGTGATTTATTTACTCGTATCAGATAGGGGGAAAGGGGAATATAATTGTATAATACTACTAATCATAATTATATTGCTTATTTTAGCCAACATAAATCATTGTTACTTAGACCTTAAGGCTACAAAAAGTAAGAAAAATAAGAGAATGAAATTCTTTGTTTGTGTATATTGATTCTTACAGCTTATTATTTTTTGGACTGCCCATCCGATAGAGTGGTTAGTGACATTGACTGGCTTGAGTTCGAAACCCGGAGAAGATACGGATACTAGTAAATATATAGTGCTTGTGTGGCATGCGGGGGGGAGGGTACTCTGAATAGCCGCGAGTCGCAAGTGCTCTCATGAAGTTAGAGGAAGACAGGTGGGATGTTCCTGACCCCTCCAGAGTGTTCTCGCTCAAATCAAGGTGATACCTGGCAAAATCTACGGCAAAATCTACGGCTAACGACATCATACATCTAGTCCTTTCCATCAATGAATTTCGTGGGCCTTGACCTGACACAGTTAGACAGGTGGCATTAGCAACAACAGCAACTGAAGCATAAGATGAAAATTAACAATCAGGGAAAAGGAGTTTTATGGTTCATTGCAAATTTTAATTCCTTGTTTTCACGTCAGACTGACCACTTGACCGGAACATCTGCTCATGCACCTCAGTGCCCAAGGTCATAAAAACTGAGACGGGCACAGCAGACCTTGATCCTCTAATTCTGTTGCACTTCTGAGTTTAGTTTGTATTAAAATTATTAGATAGTATTAATAATTTATGAGAGATTCTGCAGACCTATTTTAAAAAATTATTGTAACGTTAACTAATGAAGCTTTTTAATTAATTTCCGAGATAAAAAATAGTCTGTGCTTCTAATTCTAGATTTACGTCTTCTTCAAAAACATTTCGTTTGTTCTTAGATTTGTATACATCAAACATTCGCTGCAAAACATATAACATGCACAACGTATGCGCCTAAGTGCTGATGATTTTACGAAGGAATTAAGATGGCTACCATAAGAATTTAGCATTGCCCCTACCCCATAAGCTTATATATTTCTTAACGATGCACGCTTACAAAAAGAATATGACTTTTTAAATAAATTATAGTCTTAAAAAAAATAAAAAACACCCTTTTATAGTTAATCGAACTACGTTGAAACTTAATCTTTTAGTCACTAAACTTGGAATTAGTCTTCAAAATTGGAACTAGTCACCAAATCTGGAAATGGGATTTGAAATTGTCGTCAGATGTGGAGATGGGATCCGAAAATTGGAAATCGTTATCCTGACGATCTTTTCAGGAGAATATAGCAAAATTAAATTATTGTATTGTCATCGGTCCTGGACAAGTAAGCAAAATTTCGCATTAATATGACCTTTTAAAGTGGGTAAAAATTGAGTTCAAAGATTCCATTACATACAAGTGAAGCTTATAAAAGGGTGTTAAAAATGAGGCTTTTGCTAACTAAGCCATCACTGAAAAAATTGTCACGCATTTAAATACATAAAAATATTTAACACATTTGCAAAATTTAATTTACAAACATTCTAAATAAAATTTACTTCTTTAATGTTGAGTTCATTTGTTTTAAACAGAAATATTAAATTTAAAGTAAAAAAAAAACATGCAGCAATTAGCATGCGTAGAAACTTCAGATTAAAAAAAAAATAACACACATACAAAAAGACAAACGTAGAGAAGGTAGAGATCCACCCACCCCCAGAAGTTGTTCCTATAAATATGCCTGTGTTAAAGGTAGAAACAATTTCATCACAACATACTGATTCAAATCGACGATACTCCACCTCTGGCTTAGTTATGTTGTGCATTTTTTCCATCATAATTTTTAACTCGCTACGTGCAAGTGAACATTTAACCTAGTGTTCGGAAGGTGCTTTATGTTCCTAACAAAAAACAAAGTTTGACCTTCAAGTGTCCTTCATTAAGATACCGCAAAGAAGAGCCCAAGGCAAAAATGAAACCAAGTAATGCCAAAAAAAGGCAATAGATATTTTTGATCAGAATTTTTTCGAAGCATTGTTTAATGAGATATAATTAAATTTCATTGCTATAAAATAGCTTTATCGAAAAATAATAAAATCTAGAACAAAACAAAGGTTTTACAGAATCGTAATCTGTTTAGTGTGTATATTTTGTTTTAATACTAGTTGATTCAGATATTTATTCAAGCCTATGTAGTTCGGGCTACAAAATTAATAGATTTCTTACAGAAAAACTATGCGCTGATTTTTAAATTATTTGTTGAAATTTTGTCTTGAAGATTTTCGCCTCGAAAAATTATTAAATAATTAAATATATTTACAAATAGTAGCATAAAAATTTTGAAATAAAATCATTGATTTTTTGAAATTTTAGAATCAGACAAAGCTTTCAAAATTAAAATAAAAACTTTTTAAGATCTAATGCACCGGGGGATGAAAGTATTGTGGTACTTTTATAATAACCTCCTCCTCCCCTAAAAAAAGTGCCGCGAAATGTCGAGACAGAAAAAGATCATAATAAAGATAAAAGTAAGAAAATTCGGAAAGTAATTTTGAAAAATCAAAAAATTAAAAAGAAGCATCAAAATAGAGTTTTATAGATACCGTAATTTTCTTTTTAAGGTGTCCGACTACTTACAAATTTTAAAAAAAATTAAAAAACGGAGATTTTGGGATTTTTTTGTGTTTTTAGAATTTATTAATACATTTTAAGAAAAAAAGGCTAAAATTAAGAAGAGAGAAAGAAATTTTTTATAAAATGGGAAAAAATCAATAAAATGAAACAAAAAAATAGCATAAACCGTTCTGTTCCAAAAGTTTATGAACAAATTTAAATTTTTAATTTCTTATGTATTGCTATGTTATTCAGTTTTGAAATGACCTTCAGGATAAGAGATATTTTGGTTTTTACAAAAACTAGAGCACTTTATCCTAGTTATTATATGAAATTGTTAAAAATAACAGTGATTACATTCACATAAAGGACTGTCAATTTGTAATAAAATATTGATTGATAAATCTGAAGGTTAAACACTTCTACTATCATACAGTACACGAAAAATTTCATTTAATTATTTGCAAAACTTTTTGAGCAATCGCTATCCCCGTTTGAGCATTTTTAAAAAAAAAGACACATTTCGAGTAAAACGCGTTTTAAAGTATGGCATCTTGCTTAGAGTAATGGCATCTGCTTTTACTAAAACACTTGTAGTTTTTATTCTAGTGAACGGAAAATAATAAACTTGGTAATTTTATAAAGCTAATAAGATGACCTATAAAATAAAATCATAAAAAAATTGTCAATTTTTGGCAAAATTCATTTTTACCTTAATTTATATCTTGAGACATCGTGTAACAAGTTGTTAGTCCAAATTTAAGGTAAATACCTCTAATAATATGAATTTCCCCCGAAATGTAGACAAAAACAGATGGACTAACGAAATAATAGATTAAATATATGAGACTAAGAAAAACAAATAATTTTAAATTCATGTAATTTGTCTCTTAAATTGAGGGAACCATTACACATTAGAAAAGAAACTATGTGACATCATTTTCCACTTAACTATTATTTTAAATAATTTATTTTAAACGATTTGCAAAGTATATGTAATTTTCGAAATCCGGTTCCCTATAATTTATGTAACGTATATATATATTATATATATATATATATAATCAAAATTTCTCTACAAGAGAGAGATGAACCACATGATCAATACATAAAAGAATATCAATTGCCAGATAACAATACAACAGAATTTAGAAGGAGATATGAAAGCTTGAAACAACAGAGCAAAATACAAAAGAATGGATGCTTCAGTATTATCAACATTGCTGACTTAGGACAGCTAGTATACATAAAATTTTTTCAAAAAAATCCTTCTGTATAAAAGTGGGTTGAACATGTTTTTTGGCCAGCCAACCTTCCCCTTTTTTTTGTTAATAATACCGAGCAAATACCAATTGGAAATAATGGATAGGAAATCTAAATCCATTATAAGGAAGAGGTAACTTACCCAAAAATTGCATACTGAAATGCAGAGCCGCGCTAAATCTGAGTACAATAACCAAGTTATTGCCAGATTCTGGACCCAAATACAATTTCAAAACAAAGCAAAGGCTGAAAAATAGCACTAGCAAAAGTATGAAAAGAATAGAAATAATAAAATAAGAAATGTAAACATACTACCATTATCTTAGAGACTCTTAATATAGTTAAAAGTATAATATATTCTAAAAAAGTAATTTATCTAAAAACTAGAAACTGGGGGTGTTTAAAACTATCTAGGAAGAATAATAAATCTATAATATAAACCTTTAAAACTATGGAAATTTAATCCTTACTATTTAGAATTTCATTATTTAAATATCTATTAATAAATAATAGGGTAGTTTTGAATTAAACAGTATATATATATATATATATATATATATATATATATATATATTATATATATATATATATATATATATATATATATATATATATATATATAAGCTGAATATCGTCAAACATACACAGCATGGGTGGAGTGTTTTTACATCTCCACCCACGCTGATGAACTAAAAAATAACAAAACGTCAACGTTATCGTGTAGGATTAAATTTAATATCAATTCTTGGAATCACCAACACAATTATAAATTGCTAACTACAAAATTGTTTTTATTCCTTATCACTAAACGTTTGTGTATGAATTAAATTATGATTATATAATTTTCGCATACGAGTGAGTGAATATTAACATCTCGTTGCCCTATCCAGCAACACGAGGGCTTTTGGCAACGGATCCCGTATTTTTGAACCATGGTCAAGTGACGAGGATGACACCTGAGCTAGCACCTATCAATTAATATCCATCACTACATCTTTTTTACCACTTATTCCCTGATCCAGTGACACACACACAAGGGGGAGGGTACGGGTCCAGACCCCCCCCCCTCGATATTTTTTCAATTGATTATAGTCAGATGTATATATTAAGTAAAATTTAATCATTTTTATTAATAATTTATTTTGTTAATTTATGCTATATATATGCAGTCTACTCTCGATAATTCAAACCTTCGATAATTCGAAGTATATGCTCACTCCCTAGAAAAACTCTTGATATTTCAAACTAAAACAATACGTTTGAGTACACTTAATAATTCGAAGTAAAATCTGTGGCTGGTAACACGAAATAATTCGAAGTTATCTTATTAAACTTCTCGACAATTTGAACACTCACTAGCATATACAGCCCTGTAGCAAACTGGCTGAAGCTTACAAATTTTGTGTTGTATTGTCTCTGCGTGTCTACACTGTAATGTATCCCCTTTAATGACTATCTGTCTTCTACCCCTTTTTAGTGTTTTCCGGTTCCTCAGGCGAAAAGACACTTTTATTGTTTTCATTCCTTTAAGTGGGAAGTAGACCAACTGGCACCTGTTGTTAATCGTCCATATTTTTCGTTTAACTCGTGACCTTTCTACACATTTCACTATTATGAAGAAAAGATGCGTAGGAATGTATGAATGCATTCTTTAATACAGGACTTTTAACTTTTGTATAATATTTTTTGTTTAATATGTGTGTGTACTTTTTAAAAATAACCTTAAAATTGTATATACATGCACATTGTTGTTTTATTACATAGTTTCACAAATTTAAATGTGTTAGAAAAAAAAATTCTCTTCGAATATTTTTGGGAGGTTTTTCCTACCCTCTTGATAATTCGAGCTCTTGATTATTCGTATTTTTTTATTGGTCCCTCCAACTTCGAATTATCGAGAGTCGACTGTATATAATTATGTATTCAATACTTTATTCTTTACTATATTTTGTTCTAGACATTTGATAAAATAAAGTAGCCGCGGTAGCCTAGTGGTCAAGGTAAGGGACTCGTGGCGGGCTTGTCGTGAGTTCGAGCCCAGCACTTCTGAAGACTCACCGTGTAGGGGAGCGATGCACGTTAAATTTGTCGAAAGCTCAAACGTCCTCCCATTGGCGTGGTAGTTAGGAGAGGGGATGCCAGCTCAGCTGTCCTCCTTGTCACTTGACCATGGTTCAAATTTACGAGGTCTGTCGCCAAACGCCCTCGTGTAGCTAAGCAGTGCGACGTAAATATTCATTCACTCATTTGATAAAATCAAAAGAATATGTTTGGTGGCGTATTGGGGTATAAAACGAGAATGGTGGACTCTCTACCTTAGACCCCCCCCCCCCCAAATCTTCAAAAATTCTTGTGTGCGCCACTGCCTGAGACTATTTCATGTACCCTTACGGGGTACGCCTACTACAGACTGATAAAAAATGCTTCTTAGATATAGTAATCTTTTCGATATTGTTTTAAGGCCAACTGGTTAAAATTTGCAGAATTTCGCCAATGGCGTCAAAATAGGTAAAATTCCTAAGTAAAAAACTATTCCGTTAATTTTTTTAAAAAAATATGTATAACCATTAACAGCATTTGAAACACTAAAACCAAAGCTATTTTTGCCCCATGTCGTGATAAATAGCCAGTTCTGTCAAAGAATTAAAAAAGAAAAAAATATATGCGATAGGCGATTCAAATTGGTAGCTTAATTTGTCACTCGCTTCGTGACCAATCGATCTAAAATTCGAGTTTCGGCTGTTCTTTCGTGCCGTTTTATTCTGACATGTCCCTCGTAACGATTCATTACCAAGTTTATAAAGATGCTATTTACAGAAGTTACATAGGCAAGTTATTCTAATGGTGTTCATTTAAATTTGTATCCTCACGTTTTCCTCCGACTTTAATGCCTGAACACGTTCTGTGACTTTTTCCAAGGACGTTTGTGTTACTTAGTGCTGAATAAGTATTAATTAGCGAAGGAGGGAATAGGAATAAATGAAATAAATAGGGAAACATGTAAATTACACTACTATATTAAAAACGCTGAATATACTTATTGTTTTTCTTCGCATTTTTTTTATCAAAACTCGCTCAAAAGAATTATTAGGTCAATTAAATTCATTTGGTTTTTTAAAGAACGTTAAAAAAGGAATCTTAGTGTGTGTGTGTGTGAAATGGACTCGCACTATTATAGTGTATTTTTCAGTGTTCAAGTTTACAAAATTTTAATGAAATTTATTTGTCTCTTTCCTATATAGACACTAATTATATCATTAAAAAAACTATTCATTTACGCTCTTTTTCGAACGTAATTTCTTCAAGCTATATACGTAAAAAATGGTATTTTTATACTATATCATTTCATTCTGTTGTGTTTTTATAAAATTTCCTTTTTTTTTTTGGACCGTCGCCAAAAGCCCTCGTGTTGCTAATCAGTGCGACGTTAATATTCTCTCATTCTTTTTTTTTTGTTCAATTCACCCACAAAAAAATTATGGGTATATAAAAATATCAAACAAACAAAAAAATAATGATTGGTACACAACGTCTGATTCATTTCAGCAAGGATACTTTCCATTATTAGAAAAATACTGAAAATATTAAAAATTTAGGAATTAAAATTTTAGCCACAGCAAAAATTTGTCTCCTGGAAAAGTAATATTAAGTGCAAAGGAACGTTTTTAATTAATTTGCAATCAGAGACAAACTTCTTAATTTATTTAACTCATATAAGAAAATGTTTATTTCAAACAAACGATAATTTAAGACCAAAGAAAATAATTTCTATAAAAATAAATTATGTTCTATTCATACATTTTTATTGTTATGAAGAATGAAAAAAAAGCGATAAAAAAATATATAAGTTCTTATGGGAAAAAATTCAATTTTAGGATTTAATCAACACTTATGAACTGAATTTTGGGTCTTTCGCTCTTCAAACACCTTTTCTCCGCATTCTTTTACCTATTTTTATCTTTCAATACTATATTCCACTACATTTTTTTTGTCCACTTCACGATTAATTCTAATCAGAATTCTCAATATCAGTTATACATTATCAAAATTCTTTTACGAACAACCTACACATTTTACAAGAGTGTAGTCCTTTCTTCTATGCAGTTTTTTTTATTCGAATGAAGTGGTAACACAAAAAATTGACGTGAATGAGTGATAATATGAAGTGTTGCAAGGGGCAATGTCTAATGACGTCTTTCGCCTCTCAATACAAAATCACGCGATAGTAAAGTCCAATCTTTTTTTAACTCAAAATATTTATAGAATCAGAAAATAAGTAAAATGGTACGACTTGAATGAAAATTCCAAACGACTGACGAAGATCGATTTTGTTATTTTTTCATCTTTATGGTTTAATTCTATTTAATTTTATTCTGGAATTTTCTTAAGAGGTCAGAGATAAAATGCTCTCTTCTTTTTTTAAAACTATTTAACGTTGAAATAGAAAAGAATTGCTCAAATTATTTGTTTACAAATAAGTTCATTTTAAAGTTTTTGTTATTTTCTATTATTCGCGCTTTCCACTCTCAAATCTTCCTCATATCCGCCATTTTTAAATTCTGATTGATTGATTGTATGAATGAATGGTTTGGAATAAAATCCGCGCGCTTTAGAATAAAATCTTCTAACTTTTTCTAATCCCTAAGATATATTTGAATTTAAAATTTAAAGAATAAAAAAATAATAATAAAGATTTTTTTTTTAAAAAAAATAATTTTTTAATGTAAACAAAAAAGTTCGCAGAAAAAAAAAAGTTTTACTAAATTAAATACTTTATAATCTTATACTATGAAGCAAACAATTATTTAAAGATTCTAACTCAATAAATAAATGATGAATACTCATAAGAACATCCGCATATTCTTATCGCAAGTTTAAAAAAACATTTAGATTTTATGGATATTTTATTATGCGTATATTCTTTTAATAAAAAAAAACAAAACAATTAAGTAAGGACCTTTAAGTGTTAATGCAAGACTTTAACGATCAATCTCATTGACACCTCTACGCGTAACACAGTTGATAGTACGTGCGCTAAAATTGTTCAACTGTATTGTAACTTTTTTTAATCCCTAGAAGAAAATTACTGCTGTGTGTTTTCCCTTTAGCCCCAGAGGCGTAACGTACAACCCCTCAACAAAGGGGGGGGGACAAAACCTAACTAACGCCAAGTACGTATTTAACCAATTTATAAAATATTAAAGGCAAGATCTGATTTTGCAGGGCGGGGCTAATATTCTCCGTTACACCTCTGCTTCTCCCATTATGTAGTTATGAAAAATTCTATTCACTTCTGGACTTCTCGCTTTCGATACTCATGAAATGTGAATACTATGAATCGCCATGTGTATGTCCATGTAAATACAACATTTTTATCGAAAAATCGCCTTAACTCGATATGTTGAGTAAAATATCAAACAACATCTGAATATCAAATTACATATGTATTATATTTATTATATTTAAATAAAAAAAAACATCACACATCTATGAAGTCTATAAAAATGACCTTGCTTCACTCTAACACCGTTCAACCGATCATAATGAAAATTGGCATTTTTATGTGGAGAAAGTTTTTGTACTATCCTCTTTGTTGCAGTTCCCCACTAGGTGGTGCTGCAGCAAAGTAACTTCTGTACCGTTCAGTCAATCGGCAGTTCATAACGTGGTCGCCAAAAAAGCTGCCAACTTGGCTCTATCACCAACCGCCATTATAATATAAGGAACGGCGTTGCTTGCGAATATTACATTTTAACATAAAATGAATACAGCAGAAAGTAATATTAACGTATTACACATCCAGATATAAATTATTTACACTACTTTAAGCATTCATTACTCAAAATTTGTAACAATATGTTATTTTTGCTGAGCAGAGATCAAGTTAGGAAAGTGTTTTCAAAAATCGACCCCCAAGGAAGTTACGAGGGCGTTATAAATAAAAACAAACACTTTATATTAGACCTACAGACTTAAAACTTAATTAAACTCTTAAACTCATTAAAAACTTCTTTATCCTTCAATCTGTATTGTTTAATTTTTCAATTCACCCGTGCGAAAAACGTGTATACCAGTTAGCAAAATATAAACTCTAAAAACTTTCTAACGATTTTTGATTCTTTTTCCTTTATAGTTTAACACCAGACAATATAATTCCATTCCCTCCATGATGGTCCACTTCCATGATGTTGGAAGGCTGGTACAAGGTCCCTTGTTCTCTCTTTTTGTGCTCACATTGAGAATTAATGTTCAGTTTGTATTTTATCAGTAAAGAAACAATGGTCCATTGGTCCCATCTGCGAGAATGATGTTATGTGCACCTGCAGGTTGATGCTATGTGAAGCTCTCTGCAAGGGGTACAGATCATTATATATTCTCTTGGAATACAACCGTGCTTCATTCAGCCATTGGTAAACAAAGGTACCAGATGCAATTTTTGCAGATTTATCAACTTTAAATGTCTTTTTGACAGCTGGCACAGAGCTACTTTCTTTAAAAGTTTTAAATTTCTAACTGTGGTGGTGAATTGTAGTGTTTAAAACTTAAGAGACACACGTGTTAATTAAATTAAAATATAAATAATACATAAAATAACTGATCAACAAGCAAGTATTTACTATGGGAGGGATGAAGCTGGTGCTTCAATAAAAAAAATTTCGACATTTGGCATCAATCTTATCAGGTTTAACCCTAAATCTTTTCGGTTAGTAGAGTTCAGTCCTTTTCTTTCTTTTTTTTTATTTTGGAGATTGGCAACCATGCTGAAATACCTTTTCAAAAGGAAAAGCACAAGTAAACACTTTCTCACGATACTTCATAATTCAGGATAAATAACGGGTATATCTTTTTGAAGTCTAAATGGTTGACATCCGCTTCTAAACTTTACTTTAAGATCTCCGTTACTGCCTATTTCTATCAGTTCCTCTTGTAATTATAACATTCATTTTTCTTTTTAATGCGACCAAATGAATTCATTGTCTACTCTGCTAATTACCATAGTCAAAGTTTTCTAAAACCTGGTTTCAAAATCTAAATAAAGGGCATTTAAAGGTTGGAAGTAGTTTAAAACGTCCTTTTCCTGGCCGATTGTCTGTGACCAATTGAGAAACTGGAAAAATTCGCAATATTATAACTTAATGGCCGCCCATCCGGTATAGTGCTCAGTGAAGTTGTCTGCGGTGCCGTAGGGACTGGGTTCGAATCCCGGAGAAGGCATGGATGTTTGTGTTGTAATCCTTTCTTCTGTCTGTGTTGTATGCCCTCGTGTTATACATTGCGTGGTGCACGGGGTTTATAAATGTTTAAAAAAAATTATAACTTAATTCTGGCAAGAAATGGTGGCTTTTATTTTAATAAAATTTATGCTGTTACCTTATAACTGCAAATTAACCTCATTAAATTTAGTAAATAAATCTGTTAATAGGTAAAATCTAGTTTTCATATGATTGAATTTTCCTTTAAAATTAAAGTCACGATCTGGTTTAGTAAGAACCACTATCGTAGACCCCCATTTACACCTCATGGAGCCCCAAATTTTTTTTCGTTGACGTGGACCCCTTGCAGGTCGTCCCCTGAGAGTCGATATAGACCACTTTGGGAAGAACTGATCTAGACGTTATCCCTGTGCCATTGTTTGTATAAGTTCAGAACGTTTCAAAAAGCTTTTTGTCAGTTTTCAGAAGCAGTAACAAAGCTAAAATCGAACAGAGTAGGGTTTAAAGTACATGTCTCATGAATTTCCTTAATTTGTGCTAAATAAAAAAGAAAGAAAGATCAAATTTTATTTGGATAATGAAGAAAATAATCTTTTCTTCATTCTGTTTGTCAGTTTTTATTAAAAATGGCTCAGTAGGTTTCAAAAATTTATAGCAATGTGTTTGTTTCTTGATTTCGGTACATCAATGTATCAATACAAACGTATAAATTGAAAGAATAAACAAAAACCATATTATGAAACAAACAACAAATGTGATTATATTTTGTTTCAAACTATTACATACGATTTTTAAAATATGCCAAGGACTTGTGAAATTTTGTGTATTCATTACAGTATTGGCAAATTTGCCATTGTATAACTGTAACTTTACCTCTCTTTTCAAGACACAATTTCAGTAGTATTGCATTGTATAATTCCAAGCATTATTTAACCTTGCATTGTTCCATTGAGAACGCAAAGCATAATTGACAAACACAGTGTAAACATCCTTCCATAAGAAAAACAAAATTTCCTTTCACATCATCAACTAATTTATATATGAGATATCTCGGCCAAATAACTAAAAACTAAAACAAATATTTACTTTATTACATTTCCTCTGTCACAACCCACCATCATTCATTAAACGGCGGTTGGGTGTCTAAATCTATTTTTGCTGCGTTCACCTATTAAACGTGTTTCTTGTGGTAATTAAAGCACACAAAAAAATTGCGCTAGCGAGTTTAGAGGCACACTTAAAGGTTTGTTATCGTATACCCTTGGTAGTTTTTATCAATTGAATTCTTTTTTTTTTCTTTTAATCTTTCATAACAGCAAGTATTTGATTCTTTTCTCGTGTTATTTTACTGGATGGCAAACTGTGTAAGACTGGCACATTTCTCTGTTGACCTAGACTCGAAGTCTGAACTCAACGAAGTTAAAACCCCGACCTAGAGAGAAAGATGACCTACAGTCCCGTCGTCAAGGTCATATCGCATCCTTGGCCATGATAAAATAACTCTCGGTAGTTAGGTATGCACACGGCCTTGCTTTTGGGGATTATCCTTTCTTCCTTGCGGCACAGCGCCGGAGGATAATGGAACGGAATGGAACATTTCGTTCTAACTAGTGACGGTTTAACGAGAAGAATTTGGAACAAATTGCTTTAGTTGAGTTTCAAGAGTTAAGATTAGGATATCTGTTAGGAATTATAGAAAGAAATTCACTTGTGATATCCTTTGTTGTTCTTGGTCGTTTAAGAACCGTAAAATTGCATATAAATTAATAGAACACTTTTTATTCATTAGGCTTACCTGATGTTAAAGAAGAAACGTTGCAAGTTAGCTAATGCCAATATTCGGACTGTTGACAATCTGGCAAAGCAAAAAAGAAAGAAATTGTGTGTGTGTGTGTGTGTACAAATTATCTCAAATATTAACAATTATGATTTTAAAAGTTAATAAAAAATATTGACTATTGTGAAAAAATATTTAAAAAATAAAAATATTTTGTTAACATAAAATCCAAAATAGTAAATTACAAATCCTTAAATTTAAAATTATGAAATCCACTTTAAAAATTAATAATAATTATTTTTCAATACTTAATATATATATATATGATCTATACTTCTATTACTTCTTTTGGTATATTTCTGCTTATTTATTACTTCCCAATACCTTAATTTAATCTCAAAATAATTTCTACTTCATTTGTGATATTGCTATTGAAATTAACTTCGAATAACTTGGAATTCCATACAATTGAATAAAATTCTATAAAAATTGAAATAAATTGAAGAATTAATTTATGATTTCCTGTACTTCGTTGAACCATCCTTGTATACTAAGGATTTCGAATCCGAAATAGACCTTGTTAAACTTCGCAAAACTAAGCTGAATTGGGTTTTTAATAAAAAAAAAACCTATTTTTGAGTTATTCAAGTACAATATTTATGCTTTATTTAAGTTTATTAAAGAAATTTTTAAATACCCCCCTCCCTTTATAATATTATAATTAGCCCTACAAAATTAAGAACAAATTTGAAACAGTAAGAAATTCGTTTATTTCGAAGTTTTCTTCCATTAAATTAGATGAGAAATTGCAGAATTATCTATAGTTATTTAAGTTTCACTGAGAGTAAATTTATTATTCGAAAGAAATATTCCAAACGATACTATCATAACTTTGAATTTAGAATGAAGTGCTTTCGTAATATTTTATCGGAGTTAATTAAGGTTTCGAAATAGGTAGCTGCATTCTTAGAAATATTACAAAGATTATTGCATCGTTTTTGTTTTTACCAGATGATAAATTAATACTCAGATAAAGTACTTTAGCTTTAATAAATACACTGCATTTTAATTTAAAACATGTACTGTGTGTGTGTTGAAGTATTTCATCAGAGAACCCTTTGACTGTCAAGTTATTTGGATACGTAATTTGGGTACAAAATTGTAAAACTTTTTACTTAAAAATACTTAGGAATTAAAAATTGATAGTTTGAGTTACTAGCATAAAAGTTTTTAGCTATAATAGCAACTGTATATTTGCTTGAAGTCAGTGGCGTAACTGAGGATATTTGGGCCCCCCTGCAAAGTCAGGTTTCGGGCCCCTAAGTTAGATTTTATAAAGAGTAGGTACTTTGCGGCAGTCAGGCTTTGGGCCCCCACGACCCCTGGGCCCCTCTTCAATGCGGGGGTGTACGTTACGTCACTGCTTGAAGTGGTTGGCCCGCAGTGTGGCAGTGGTAAAGGTTGTCTCTAGTAGTACAATATTTTCAAAAAAAAAAAAATTGGCAGTTATAGAGACAGCCGATAGAAGTGAAAACTTAGAACTTTAAGTATTAAAATTTGAAATTTCATAATGTTTGAATTAAAATTATCAACATCAATCTGGTTTTCACATCTATTGACACTCCGAGCAACAATTGTATACATGCTTATATGTTTTTTTAATTATTCAAATATATTACGGGCTGTACAGATCATGACAAAATATAAATGCAATTCAATTGAAATAACAAATAATATACAATCATATTATTTATGGATAGTATTTGTATTTACTTAAATTTCAGTGTACTTGATTTTTAACATTATCTTAATTGTTTGCATCATTGTCATCATTTATTTCAAAAATACTTAGACTTTTTGTACTTTCAATTATTTCATTTTGTTCTAAAAAAGATACAATAGACTTATGATAACTAAAGTAAGGAAGGAAAATGTTTAATTCAAATTTATCTAAGTATCGCGTAAAAACCGCATCGATCGTCGTTTTATATTTTGTACTACTGAGTTTTCGATCATTGGACCTATTTAAATTAAGTGTTTCATTTAGAAATTCAATTAGTGGTAGATTTTTATCATCTGCAAAGTTAATATTGAAGTCTCCACTTAAAATCAACGGTACATTATCATATTTTTCGCCAAATCCTTTTTTCAGTATTTCAGAAAACCATCTCTATAAATCATCAAATTTTCGAATTAAAATTGTTGTATCTGTCTCATAGATTATCCAGGCGAAATATAAATGGCAACTATTAATATGTATTGCCCATTCTCGGTATCGCAACGAGCAATGCACAGTATATACACATTAAACTTTTCACTAAATCCATTCAATTTCACTTATAAGATATACACAGCCCTATACGTCAGCTGTATAGTACAGATATACATGTCGGTGACGCGAACGCACCAGATTTCACCCATCCAAAAAAGTATCTAAGGCGAACAGCACACTGCGCATGCGCCAGTCAGAGCATGTCGGTGACGCGAACCCATAAGATTTTCCTCTACCAAAAAGTGCCCAACGCCGCTAAAGAAGTTTTCACTTCAATAAAAAATAAAAATAAATAAAAATGAATACCTATTAGGAGTTTAACAATTTATTTTTGTTGATATAGCTGGAAACCCTTTTCCGAGCACGGACCCCCCCCCCCCCCCCATTCCCCTATTATTACACCAGAATCGTGTTTCCTTCTTTATCTTTTTTTCCAGTTGCATCCTTTTTAGAAAAACAAACTTTACATTTTCTTGTATGATGTTTTTTAGGAGTAGGAGGAATATGGGATATAAAATATCGTTCACTAAGACACGTAGGGTTATCTACTGTAGGCAGGGACTTTTTAAGAACTCTTGAGTTTCTGGACCCAGAGACATCTTATTTTTTTGTGTACCTGGGTCCCTACCCTAAAGTAGGCCCCACCTGTGTGACCCTTTAAATTAGACAAACATTGTCAAATACTCATAAAGTCGGTAATCTGAAACAAATAAATGTGCATGACTCACAATCTCACAAACCATCTCGACCGACTGTTTCATTTTGACTAAATGAGTAACAATGGCTTACGTCACAACGGATGGACAACGGTCACCACATAATCATGCAGTCTTGCCACTGATACTAGTTGGCGTGTAGTTTGAAATTCCCAGTTTTTCGGGAATGAAACGAGGCCCACACTGAGACCCAGGCCTTAAGAGGTCTGTGACTGTAGGTATTCTGCCAGGATTCTTTTGTCCTAAAGCTGTATCATCATGTTTATTTAAAAGTTCTTCTACAACTTAGGTTCGAAATTGCGAAAATGTTATTCGTTTCTTAATTGCATTTTTTTTAGCAAAAATGAGTTCCGAGTACCTTTGCTAGTAAATGTAAAAATATACTTTTGTGATATTTGTTCTGGCGTCTTCGCATTGTTGGATGAAAGGATATTTCCTGGCCACAGCGATTTACACCACTCATAGCAAATTACCCTAAACAATTTCTCCTATAACGCTCGGGAGTGGCATATTGAAGCACTATCTCGGGCATGACAGTAAATCTTTCCAGTGGTGCTTCCAACGCAGTAATGTCTATTTCAAATAACAGAATACGATTTCACTGAAATATAATTTATTATTCTACTAGAATGCGCATGGGCTTTAAAAAGGGACTTCTACAAAGAATTACGAAGGATGATTAGAAAAAAAGTTACAAGCTGCAGCATTTGAAAACTACATATTGTGGAGAAATTTTATTTCCCCAGAGTGGAGACTTACTTGTCATAAAGCTGGTTTTCGGGTAGATAGTGAAAGTTCTCAGACGGTTCAGGACGATTGAAATGGAAGAGCTTGGGAAATTGGTCTCGTTTGGAAGTGCGAGCCATGATTCAATTTTTATTGGCAAATAGTGTGTACGCATCCGAGAGAGCAGAGCAGAATGAGCAGACAACATGAAGTAAAATGGTGTCACTCTTTTCATCAGGCAGACAGGCTGTCGAAAACCACAATATGGCAGGGAGCGGCCGGCCAAGTTCTTCAACGACAGTAATCAACACGGCACGAATTGAAGAAATGATTCAAAATAATCAACAAGTCTGAGTGAAATCTCGTCAGAGCTTGGATTGAGCTATGGTAGCATGTAACATATCGTTTCTGATGTGATGCGATATTCCAAGATAGTGCTGTGGAAACATCCGCCGAGACCTGGCTCAATGTGAACAGGGACCTGATTTTTACCAAGATGGGCTAAAGAAGTTGGTTCTGCGTTCTGATAAATGCCTAAATAGCCTTGGTGATTATGTCGAAATGTGATAGGCACGTATGCCTCTTAAGTTCATTTTATATTTTCTCTGTCTATTTTTAATAAATAGTTCTTTATTCGACTTGTAACGTATTTCAAATAACAATATACGATTTCACTGAAATATAATTTGTATTATTCTACTAGAATGCGCGTGGGCTTTGAAAAGGGACTTCTAATACAAAGAATTACATTACATCCTATTAACATTTCATCATTTTGGACATTTTTTTTCCAGAGATTGGTTTTTATATACGATTAACAACTCCCCCCCCCCTCCCCCATGCAAATTTTATTGTTTCTTGCAATTTGGATTTGGTTGTCATAATTGATTCGTTCTTTTGATTAAAACCACTTATACATGACACTATGTGTTCATCAATAGGGAAACTTTATGATTATACATTTTAACTTAAAATTTATAACCAAAAACAACTATATTTATTTATAATAAATATAATTGTGCATTTCCTTTCCTGTTTATTAATCGAAATGGTATAAGCAAATGCTTGGAATCAGTACTGGAGTGCATATTAAAATATTTTTGTCTAAATCGAGTCTATACAGTGTCATCTTTAATTATAACTCTATGTAACAATTGCAATTCTAGAAAATAAGTCATTTAATGTAAAGCTTATGAATCATGCCGCTATTTCGAAATAAACTTTCTGTTTCAAATTTATTTTACTTTTAAAACATATCGATATTATCACAATATATTAGTTTTTAAAAATTTTATTTCCATTTTGTCACGAAGCAATTAGTTAACTCTAAGTTACATGCAGATGAATGGGCTAAATTCGCGATGGTCACGTGATAAAGATAATCACGGGTTTTTTTTATTGAATTCAAAACAAACTGACGTTAGATTTGTTTTTTTTATCCTACGCCCATCTTCGGCATCTCTACCATCAGTCCACTAGCAGCCCAATGAGATGATGAAGAAGAAGAAAAAGAATTAAAATTAGCCTCCAGAGTTGTCTTCAAAAAACTTTAAAGCAATAGGAAAGTGCCTGAGGAGGTCACCATCCATTTCACCCTGGTGGTACAGAAGAAAACAAATCGAATCCTTTACTCCAATGCGATGTAAATGCTTCTGCAAATAATCATGTCCAGTAAGAAAACGAAAGCACGCAACTCCAACAGATCGAGGGAGGGAACTGGGTGTTCTACCACTTTTGTTGAGCAAGGTACTCCACCTTTTTTACCTACAGCTGTATCACCATACAAGGAGGCTCTATTAATCTGCAGTTTACTCTAAATGATTCTTTTGATATTACGCAGAGGCAAGGGAGAGTCAGGTTGGGACATGAGAGATCCCTCTTTAGCAAGCCTATCTGCCTGCTCATTTTCAAAAATGTCACAATGGTTGGGAATCCACTGGAGGGCAATACTTTTTTTAAACTTTCCAAGTTCAATGAACTTCATTCTACAGGAATGAACTAGTGCGTTTTCATTATACTTTGAGTTTATTAGAGACGAACTGGTAGCTTGAGAATCGATAAAAAACACAATATTGTGTTCAGAACAGCTTTCCAATTTATCGATCGCAAGTGATATTGCCACTATCTCACCTTCAAAGTTGTCACAACACTTCCCGACAGGATAACTAATACTGAAAGCACTTGAATGGGCTTCAGCACCAGCTGTTTTAATAGCATCTTCTGTTCACCATTTGTCTATACATGGAACCATTCGTCAAGAGGATATCTGCAATGTAGAATAGCAAAAGCAACACTTTTTAAGTCTCTTTGTATAGAACATTGTTTATCAACATTCCAAACAAGGTCTAGATTGTTATATTACCAATTATACATTAGACTTGTGAAATTAAAATACAATTTCAAATTTCATAATTGGGCAAAGATGTTCAAAATTTGTTCAGAATTTAAAAAAATCTTATACGTGCTTTTAATTTGAGAGCATTTTATTTGCTTATTATTATTAACAAATTACTTATTATTACTATTGACAAATATGTACTTCTTAAAAGAAAGTTTCCGCAAAAAGAAAACGTTGGCAACAGCGAAGCGAATGAGCTGATTAGCTGGGTGATTGTATTTACTTGTGACTGTGACGTCACATAAATTTATGAGCTGATTGGCTGGAAATACGTGATTGTCATTACCGTGTAATTATGACGTCACATGAATTTACTCAATTTAAATGCATTACCATGGCAACGGATCTGTCTAAGTATTTCAGAAGTTCTAAGCAAAACAAATTATCTCTTGAATCTTCAAATATTTTTATTCTTCAATACCTAAAATAATAAGTAAAAATACTCACTCGCAGATTACGCATAAATTAGAAGAAAGACAAAATCATTGAAAATAACAAAATAAGTCAACTCTTTCTTTTTTTTCTCTCTCTCTTTTCTTACATCATTTGGATAGATTTGGATGTGTAATACCAAACTAAGTAAATAGGACTAGAGAGCAAAAGAAAAAAAATTAAATAAAACAAAATCTCTGGAATAAGAAGCAATAAAAAGAAAAACTTGATTGCTAGTTCTGAGAATAACGAAAACTGTTCTCACAAATTAGACTTTTCTTCTTTTTAAAGTACTCTACAATGAATGGAGAAGGAAAAAGAAGAAAAACCTAATTAAAATTCTATGAAATTTCATGAAAAAGTTGATGATCATTTTTAACGCTTATTCTCAGAAATATAAATCAATTTTAGTTTTCTTTGAGTATTTTTTAATGTGGGGTAATGTCTGTAATTTGCATACAATTTCTGTGATCATTAGTCAATTCTGTGAACTGTTTTGAGTTTCAGATGTGAATTACATAGAAATTAAAATCATTAGATGAAGTAAAAATCATTGAGTTTTAAGCCCCAATTTTTATTTATTCTTTTTCTTTCACATTTTTTATTTTTTTGTCCATTTTTCACTTTAATGAAAATTGGAGCAAATATATTGAGAAAATTCCAATATTTACAGAAATTTGCACAAAATCGTAGAATACTAAAACAATACAAACCAATTATAAATATTTTAGTCAATTCATAGACTGAGTTTGAAGTTCAGTAAATTCTCTGTATTAATGTGTAAAAAAAAAGAAAACGGAATTTTTCTCTATACTATGCTTTTCATAATTTAATCGAGGTTTTTTGAGGGCGAAGGGGTTTTATGATGCATTATAAATTTAATAAAATGTTAGACATATGTAGATAATTATCCGTCAGCATGCAATGGAAACATCCCGACTCGCATAGGCCGTAAAAATTCAAAGCTCAGCAGTCAGCCTGAAAGATGATGTTGACAGCCTCTAATAGTTCAATGATTTCTCTCCGACGATGGCGTAAAGGCTTCAGTTTTGAACTGATTCCATAATTAACTGACATTTTTCTTCGCGGGGCGGAATTCGTAACCTTCCTAAGCAATGAGACGCCCGCCTAAACACCACGAGTGATTTCTTTTAAAAAAACTTTGTATGCATTTCACTCATTAAATATTGCTGTTTCTATTCTCTGTATCTGTCTCATTTCTGACCCTACGCATCTCATGGATACACACCTGGAATTACTTCCATTTGAACACCTTTTGTATTATCAACAGGGAATTGTCCAAAAAAGGGCTTCGGACAGACTTAAGGAGTTTGCAAGGGTCAATGAGACAGGAACCCAAAATCACTATTGACAGATAGTGATCTTTTGATATTTGATTCGGGTTCGATTGGTGACATCACTTTTTCCTCATGTTTACCTTATAGATATTTTGGCTTGAATTCAATAAATATTTGCAACGACATTATTCTGTGGAGGGGCTATACCTTATTTGGAATCAAAACTAAATGACTCTCTGACAGCTTTGTTGAACTTTGCAGCAGACCTAAAACTTCATTCTAACCCTTCTAAATCAATTGCCCCCTCTTTCACTACAAACAAACATCAATATAATTACCAGCCCAGGATGGGAGGTATATGGGTTTTATTTTAGACCCTGAATTCACAAGACACAAACATATTGAATATCTAGTTTTGAAAAGTAGGAAACGCTTCAACATCTTAAAATACATCGCTGGTAAGAATAAGGGAGCTGATCTGTTACGCTTAGACTTACTCATTCACTCGATTCTTGAATACGGATTTTCCAATTTATTGTTGGGCCTCTAACCCTGTTTTGAAGAAATTAAGAACAAGTTCAACTGAGTGCTGCCCGTATCATCATTGGTCTGAAGCACAGTTGCCCTTCAAACATTGTTCTTTTTGAGGTAGATGTACAGCCTCTTCTATTTCGTAGACAGACTGGATTGGTCAAATACTTTAACAAACTTTCTAGCTTCGGCCAACAAAACCAAACGTTTAAGTACCTGAATAACTAGGTAAAGGGGCAAAGACTAAAGAAAAACAGTCCCTTCAGCCAAGCTGAGTTCCAGAACTTTCTTACTGAAGAAGTAGAGCCCTCTTCTTTACAATGTAGCTTGAACCCTTCAGAGGGACTCTCCAGGGTCTATTTCCACTTCAACTTAAGTTTACACGTCATTAAAAAACATTTGTCTCTAGCCATCTTAGTTATTTAGCATTGGAGATCATTAACAGCATCCCCAATGATACAATCAAAATTTATACTAAAAGTAGTCGAATATTTAACCAGGCCGGTAGAAGTATCTATATCGATACGCCCCAGGAAAGATTGCCTCTGAAAAACTGCAATCCAAGTTTCTGCTCAGTTTTCAGAAGTGAACTAATAGCCATTGACGCGGGGACTTGAAGCCATTCTATCTAAGAAGAGAGAGAGAGAAAATTACGGTGATCTTTAAACTTTCTCGGATAGCCGTAGTTCATTTCAATACCTTTACAAATGGTTTATTGTTGGCGACAAAACCAGTGGCTCCATCTTACACAAACTGAAACATATATCACTGCACCGTGATATTCATTCTCAGTGGATCCCTTCTCCCATTGAGCTTTACTGCAATGAAAAGGTGGCTAAATTAGCAAAGGAGGGCTGTAATCTTCCAACTATCTTACACATCCACCCTTACATATCAGGAATTATATTCGTAAAAAAAATCTCAAAATTTGGTGGAGTGGAGGGTGCCTCCCACTCATCATAGGCATGCGGGTAATAGACCCGGTCTAGCCCTAGCGCTCAAGTGTGATAGATGCTCCCAGGCTATACTCTCTCATCTAACTAGTGGTCACATCAAGTACCTCTCATTATCAGCGAACAAAAGGATCTCCATCTGTGCAAGATGTCAAAATCACCAGGCTCCCCCCCCCCCGAACACATAATGCGTTGCATGGATCTCACAAGCAAAGGCATCTACACTGATCCCTTTCTTGCATTGGACTTTTTGAGAGTCAACGACTTAATTGATTTTGTCTGACTTCGTCAGACCCAGGAGTATTAGCAATTGCAAAACAACAAATACTTGCCATGTCTGATGATCTCTTGACCACCAGAACTAATCAAACCCCTTGCTTCATACATTTAACATAGTTTTTATACCAGAAATGATTTCTCTACAATGAATTGACATCATGCTCTTTCTCAATACCCACGCATCACACAAGAACCAATCATGTTTAATGTGCCAATATATGTATTTCTCTAGATAAATATCTCATATTATTTTTTTGTTATTAAATTACCTTGGCTTTTTTCATTGACATGAATAGTAAACATGAAAAAATATAAAGTGTAAAACGTAATACCGAATACTAATTTGCAAGAAATTCCTTGAAATTAAAAAGGTCCATATATAAAGGAAAAAATAAAACCAAAAATTCAAGTCATTGCACTTTTTACTATCACTCAGTCTGCTTGTTTGGCTGGCTATGGGCTTCGGGAAAAAATAGAATATTAAGATTAGATGGAAAATAAAGATACATCTTTCGAAATGTTAATAAGAGTAGACTGCTAGTAAATATGAAATAGTGATGTATGAGATAAGACTGCCATGTTAATATTTGTGCTCTTGTTTCAATTGATAAATGGAATATTACGCATTGCGGTGTCATCCTACGCTGATTGACTGCTGATAGTAATTTTTTCCCCAGAATTCCCTGAATTAAAATCAGACATTTTGAGATAAACTAGATGTTAACAATAACTTTCTTTTTAAAGTTAAACATTTCTTATAGCGAATAATACTTTTATTATAATGACAGTACAAAAGAAATGTTGAAAGTTTGTGAACAGAATGCTTCATTTCTGATTTTAAAAATTCTCACACTTGTACAAACTTTAAAAAAAAAAAATTTCCGAAAAAAAAATTATTTTAAGCATTTTTGATTATACACTGCATATAGGGGGTGTCCCAAAAATAGCGCCCAAACTCTGCCCAGCCAGATTCTTCGTATGCGATCCACATTTTACAAAAAAAAAAAAAAGGGGTAAATGATGATGCATGATGATTTACGATGAAGCCCCGGCACATTTCTGTGCTCCTGAACGTAAATGGCTGGATATGGCCAAGCCCCAGTCATTGGGTTGGACATGTGAGCCCGGTTCTATGAACCTGTTGCGGTATCATCTATATAAGCCAGTAGCAACCACCTTTCTAAAGTGATCATTTTGGTCTAGTGGTTAAATTACCCGCTTCAGATCAGAAGGTCGCCGGATCTGTCCTCCGGATAAGAGCATCACTTCATTGGTGCCCCTGACTGAATTCAGAAAAAGACAACCTTCTGATTTGTCGTGGCACCATCTACCCGCAAAAAAGAGCAACCAAAAAATATCAAAAAACCTCGCCAGATTCACTTGGCGCAGCAAAACAAACTCTCCTGACTCACGTGACGCAGCAAAACAAACTCACGTGGCGCAACAAAACAAACTCGCCTGACTCACTTGGCACAGCAAAACCCGTCAGGTTCACTGGAAGCAACTCCTCCAATTAACGACAACAACTGCTCATGCAACACGCTCGCCATAACAATGATATCGTTCGTTCGCCTATCTACCGACTCACTAGTGGGGGAGTGTGTATCGTCTATCATGGCTGGATATGGAATGCCTCGGTCATTGGATTGGACATGTGGGTCTGGTTCTATGGACCTGAAGTGGTATCATCTATGTAAGTCAGTAACTACCTTCAGGCTCTAGTGATCATTTTGGCCTAGTGGTTTAGTTTCTCGGCTGCAGATCCGAAGATCGAGGGATCTGTCCTCCGGATAAGAACACCACTTCAAGCCACCACGATCACCAGAGCTCACACTGTTCGGTTTTTCCCTACGGGGAAATTTCAAGATATTGGTGTCTCGTGACGTTGTGACTACACAAACGGACTTAGTTGGTCGTCTGCATGATGCTTGTAATTTGGTGGACACCGCGCTACTGCGACGTGTGCACTCATCCATTCCACGGTGGGTTTAAGCCTACCTCGATATGCACAGTGAATACTTCAAACATCTGCCTTTATAAATATTTGCAAATACTGCTGTTGCTGTGTCCAATATGGTTTTTTTCCTTACACCGATTGTGACATCATACTTTGTTTTTCATATTTTTCTCGTTGACTATGGATGCAGGTACAGTTCTTTAGGTAATTTTTATGTACTTCCAACGAAAAATTTAGCTGTACAGAGTTTGGGTGCTATTTTTGGGACTCCCTGTAATGATATTCAAATTTAAAAGACTTTAACTTTCCAAATGTTATTCGCGTTTTGAAAATGTATATTACCTTGACTGTAAGTACCAAAGCCAAATTGATACTCAAAGGATCTTTTACACGCCACATAATCACATGATATGCGTGCCTACGATTTTTGCATCTAGAAAATCTATCGATTCCAGCCGGGATCGAGCCCGCAATCTGGGACTTGCCAAGACAGCACGCTACCTTTAAGCCCCCGAGCCGACTCTGCCTTTTAGTGAAATATTTTTTTCGGGGGGGGGATCTCCCACTGGTTCTTACTCATTGTATTATCATTATTATTAAAAAAAACTTTAACATCTGGCATAAAAATTATTTCCCACATTTCCGCTATTAAAATGTAATTATATATTTTGTACTTTTTAACACCCTTTTATAAGCTTCACTTTATGAGGGGAGCAGTCTACTCTCAGCCCCACCTAGAGGTGTGAGAGGAAGTGAAGGATGACTAGCCACATTCAATCAATTTATTAAACACACAAAATATCAACAGACAGAATTCTATAAATTCAAACTATAAGAGATGTTCCTAATAAAAGCAATAGGAGATTAAACCACGAGAGACGCGAACTCTATGAAAAGACTTCTTATATATTAATCCTCCTTTTTTAGGATCAATCTACTACTCTAAATATCTGAGTTATAATTTAACTATGGTGACCAATCGTCACTTTAATATCTTCAACTATCTAATCTCTGAAACGCGCTATCAGATATACTAATACCCGACAAATAGCAATCTCTCTTCGCAGTCAGATTCTCTATATCTCAATCCCCATATAACTCCTTCTATCCATCTTACTATCGAGAAAACCTAGACTATATATAACCGACCTAATCTGCATATCATGGTTTATTCTTCAAAAGAGTTGGTTGTGATTAATTTCAAATTGATAGCTCAAAGATTTCCCAAGAGGATTACATGAAGGATGCGTACAGATCCGTCACAACTTGTATGTAACGGAATCTTTGAACTCAATTTTTACCTACTTAAAAAGATCAGATTCATTCAAAATTTTGCTCACTTGCCCAGGACCGATGACAATACAATAATTTAATAATTTTGTTCCATTGTCCTGATCAGAATCATCAGGATTAACGATTTTCCATTTTCAGATCCCATCCCTCATCTGGCGATTAATTTCAGATCCCATTTTCAGATTTGGTGACTGAAAGATTAAGTTACAACTTTGTTCGTTGAATGATAAAAGGGTATTTTTTAGTTTTTTTAAACTATACTTTACTTATTATCAAATGAAAAATGTCTTACATTCACACTTTGGTTACGTTCCACATTATTATTATACATTTAAAGATAATTTTTCTTATGTCTATGTAACGTTACTCAAACCTTTTTTTTTTTTTTTAATTTAAGAATCTTGAATGATAATAATCTATTTCGCACTATTTTCTAGCCTTATCTGAATTTCCATTCAGATAAGCTTAGTTTGCTTAGTCCAATTGCACTTAACAAGCTCTTCCTTATCTCTGAGAAGAAATTTTTTATTTGTTTTTTTGCTAGGAAATTTACTCCTTTAAGTACTCGCCTTCAAATTCTTATCCAGAGATAAGTGATAACAGATATACAGTTTCTAAGAAATCAAGCTTCTTTGGACAGTTGAGAAATTGCACAGTCACAACGTCGTTATCATTTTAAAAGTTTAAAGCACGATAACATTCAACAGCGCATGCGCTAAATCCTTTCTCGAGCGAATTTGGCATTCTTTTGAGCTTTGTTTATATAGAGATCTTTTTAATGTTATTGTGGCTCAATTTTATATATAAGATAAGTTTATGTTTGTTGTATCTCAAATATAGGTTTATTTTTTGCGGTTTCTTTTGATTGTGGTTGTTACAAAGTTTTTAAATTGAATTATCACTGGTGGTTTGCGATCAGTTCATCAGAAAAGTTTTTGCAAGTGAAAACACACATAGCAATTGTTTCGAGCCTAAGATGGTTAAAACTTTCCACCAAAATGTTTTGCATTCCAATAAATTAAATTCTTATTTTATCAATATATGTAAAATTGGATGTTTGTATATATTAAATTACACCACTCCAACACCGCTCAACCGATCACTATGACAATTGTCACGTATATGTAATTTTTGGTGGAGAAGGTTTTTGTGCTACCTTCTTTGTTGCAGCTCTGCACTAGGTGGCGCTACAGCGAAGCAAAACCTGCACCGTTCAATCAATCGCCAAGTTACCAACGTGGTCGCCCGTCACAGAGAAATTTGGTTTCGACAGGTTCTATAAAATTAATCTATATATATAAAATTGTATGTTTGAAAAAATGAAATCGCTTCACTCCAACACCGTTCGACCGATCACAATGAAAATTGGCATGCACATGTAATTTTTTGTGGAGAAGGCTTTTGTGCTATCTTTGTTGCAGTTCTGCAACCTACAGCAAAGAAACATCTGCCCCATTTATCAATCGCCAAGCTGCTAACGTGGTCACCAAAAATGATGCCAACTTGGCTCTATCAGCAACATTTCGCTATGTTGCCATTCAATCGCCTTTATAATGTAAGGAACGACGTTGCTTGCGAATATTACAATTTTGACATAAAGTAAATACAACAGAAAGTAATATTAACGTATTACACAGCCAGATATAAATTAGTTACACTATTTTAAGCGTTCATTACACAAAATTTGTAACAATGTGTTACTTTTGCTGAGCAGAGATCAGCTTAGGAAGGTGTTTTCAAAAATCGACCCACAAGAGAGTTACGGGGCGTTATAAATAAAATAGATTCTTTTTATCAGCTATTACATCTACAGACTTAAAATTTAACAAATATGGTTTCTTTGTTCAACTGTGATATGCAAAAAGCTTTTTATTTGTTTTATTTGCAATTCACGCAAAATTAACTCATTTAAAACTTCTTGATCCTTCAATTTGTATTGTTAAATTTTTCAATTCACCCGTACAAAGAACGGGTATACCAGTTAGTGTGATATAAATTATTATCCATTTTTGTGCAACTATAAACAGTTTTGAAACTGAATTTATCATTTAAACATTCAAGAACTCCGAACCTTATACTCTGCGATGTCTTAGTCTTCTTGAGTCCTGTGCCATTATTAAAAATAAACCCCATTCCCGACCATTTTAAGTTGGCTGTTTGTCAAATACTCGTATGAACAGTAATCCATAACAAATAATTGTGCAGGACTCACATTCTCACAAACCTAGGTACAAACCGACTCAACGTACTGCCATCTTTTGATTAAATTCGGGGTGGGCATTAAGTCGATCGAGATCGACTGATGGACCGCCAAGACAATTTGGAGTGACCGCCTGAAGATTAGCAGTTAGTAATTATATACGTAAATATTCAAGATAGGCTGACATTACGCAGACTAAGTCTTCTACTAATTATAATTTCAAGATCTAACTTTAGATGAAAATGTTTTATTTTTTAATGTGTTTTGAATTGTTTGATAATAAATGCATAATTAGATATTACTATATTTGGGGCTATTATTGTTATGTTTGTATTTTGCGTTTTGCTTTAAACACGGTTTCACAAAAGTGTGTTCTTTATTTTATTTCGGTAGGTAAGTACATATTCCGTATTTATTATTAAGTCATAATAAATATTGTTGACCTTTTCTTTACCTCACCACACCTACGACACTGGGCAGTGTGGGCGCACTCGTGAGTTTTTCAAAGGGGGCGTGATGCGGTGGTCCAGGGTCGAATGTTTACCATTCTCATATTCTACCACAATGCGTAGCCGAGCATAATTTTTTTTTTCATTTTGAAGATTGTCGAGAACAAAGAACAGTTAGAAATAAATTGTTGAATAAATAATTCCCATTAATTGATAAAAAAAGCATTGCCAACAAATACTTAATTGAATTTTACGTACTGTATATATTGGATTGTTATCGATCGGAAAAAGATCAAGGGTTATGGAGGAGAGTCCGGCCCCGTGGAGTCTCCCCCTCCCTTTGTGTGTGCCACTGTATGCCAAGGTGTGGACCGCAACACCTTGAAAAAATTAGAAGTAGCTCGTACCCTGGAAAAGTATGCCCACCCCTGATTTAAATGAACAGCGAGGGTGTATGGTGGTAGGGCTAACCCTGGACACGGACGATGAATATGGCAAAATAATGTAGCTTTCCCACGGTTGCTAGTTGGTATATTGTTCAAAACCCCCAGTTTTTCGGAGAATAGGCCAGGGAATAACATTTTTTTTAATATTTATAAACCCCGTGCACCACGCCATGTATAACACGGGGGGATGCAACACAGACAGAAGAAAGGATTACAACACAAACATCCATGCCTTCTCCGGGATTCGAACCCAGTCCCTACGGCACCGCAGTCAGCTTCACTGACCACTATACCGGATGGGCGGCTAGGGAATAACATTTAACAATCAAAATTATTCCAATCAGGATCTTACTATGGTCTTCTTGAGAAATGGACGGCCGCGGTGGCCGAGTGGTCTAGGCATCAGATCATGGCTAGCTTGTCGTGAGTTTGATCCTAGTACCACTAAAAATCCACAGTGTAAGGGTGCGATGCACGTTAAATCTGTCGAGAGCTCAAACGTCCTCCCGTTGGTGTGGTGTGGTAGTTAGGAGAGGGGGTGCCAGCTCAGATGTCATCCGCGTCACTTGACCATGGTTCAAAATTACGCGGACCGTCGCCAAAAAGCCCTCGTGTTGCTAATCAGTGCGACGTTAATATTCTCTCACTCTCTCTCACTCTGGAGAAATGGACAAGTCCTTCCCCTCCCTCCGAAACCGAGGCACCCGGACCCTATTGACTCATGCCTTAAAACGTCTTTGAATACACTTAAAAGTATTTCCTTCTAACAGTTACTAAAATATTCTATAAGAACTATGATGAACAAAAGATGTCTAGCGTCTAGTCATGGACTGGGTAGGTTGTCTCGATATGAGTTTCCATTCCATCAAAGCAGTTGTAATAACCCTCCCTCTCTACCTTGTGATCCAACTAAAGGTGAGAGAGGAAAAGAAGGTTGATTCGACATGAAAATTTAAAATTATTTATTCAATGTTTATATCAACTCAAAAACAATTCAATGCTCACAATAAATAGGATGTTTCGATCAGTCAACAGAAGGAGGGGACGAGAGTCGCGTTTTTGGAGAATACATCAAATAAATTAACCACTTTATGATAAACAATCTTCTACCTCAATATTGCTTTACACGGTAGAAGAGTAACTAATTATCGTTTAATCTCTTTAATACTTTAAACATCAAACGTATTATGAAGATGACTGATACCTGAACTGTAGGCAGTTTTTATTAATTGAGGCCTAATTTTTCTATTTCTTTATCAACATCACCTTTCTGTCTTTAATCTCTCACACGGACTTTCTAACCTTTTACGGCAATGCTGCTCTAATCTTCCAATATTTGCGACCCAATATTCAATCATAATTTTCATCGCGTGACCCTCCGTACAATAACAATGAATTGAATTCAATAATACTATACTTTGATGCTAAAGCCTCACTCAGTCAAAGCGTTAATTGCGCCGGGCGTATATATACGTCTTTCCGAATTACAATCTTTTCTGTGTGCACTGCAATTCATAAAATTATTCCGAAGGCAATGGAATGCAATAAAAGGGACTTGATAGTGGTTGCGAAGAATTTACTTATTTCAGAGAGGATTTGCTTTTATTTATTATATTTTGCTCCCCTCCTCCAATACAACACATACGCACGCCTACTTGGAAAATTACCTACTGCGGATTGGTATATTGCCATTGCAAACCTACTTCATTCTCCGCGCGGGAGTTGGTATCTCTTTTTAGTGTGTCACCATATAGGTGGTATAGTAATCGCCGTAAGTAATTTTGATGCCCAGTTTCTTCCCCAGAGGAAGGCACCTGTGAGCTCTAACCATGCGAAATTATACTAAAATTTAATTTTGCTGAGAGCACTCAAGAGATCTTTTACATGCAGCATAATCAGACGATGTCAATATTTTGCATCATGAAATTCCACCGATTTGGGCTGGGGTTGAACCCGCAAACTTGGGTATGCAAGGCCACCGCCAAAATAACTACGCCACCCAGCTGGCTTGGTTACGAAAATATTATCAACAAAATCTTGTATATACCACTTTGTCGGTAAATGCAACCTAAAAGTTAACGAAAGGTGCTGTAGACATTGTTTCTGTTATTCGTTAACCAGTAATTTTAATTTTAAAAAAAAGTTACTGTGAAATATTTTTAATGGTACTTTTAACAGAGAGAGACAAACTCTTTTCTTCTTTTTTTACTGAAATAAAACAGTGCGCCAAACTTTGATTTTTAACACGCTTTTATAAGTTTCACTTGTATGTAACGGAATCTTTGAACACGATTTTCATCCTCTTAAAAAGGTCAGATTAATTCGAATTTTTGCACACTTGTCAAGGACCGATGACAATGCAATAATTTTATAATTTTGTTCCATTGTCCTGATCAGGACATCAGGAAAAACGATATCTTGATTTGGCGGCTAATTCATTATACCACTTCCAGATTTGGCAACTTATTGCATATACCATTTCAAGATTTGGCGACTTATTGCATATATTATTTCCAGATTGGGCGACTAATTCCAGATCCCATTTCCAGATATGGCGACTAAAAGATTAAGTTACAACCCTATAAAAGCGAAAACGCTTGCGTCGTTATATATATAATTTCTTACTATAATATAATGTGTGTGTGTGTGTGTGTGTGTGTGTGTGTGTGTGTGTGTGTGTGTGTGTGTGTGTGTGTGGTGTGTGTGTGTGTGTGTGTGTGTGTGTGTGTGTGTGTGTGGATAACCTAATTGATTGAACTTGTAAAAAGTTTATTTACAATAAAAGCTAAGTTTGCCTTTCGTCTTATTTATTATATTATTTTTAAATTTTGACCTCACACAGACTGGCATTAAAAAATGTACTATTTACGTGAAAATCCCATAATAAGCCTATGAGAAAAAAAATTTCACTTTTTCATATTTGTGTGTTGGAAAAGTTGGAAGTGGCACGCACAATTATTATTATTATTATTATTATTTTGTCTAATAGTGGCACTCTTCCCAAAAAGGTTGGCCCCTTGCTCTAAAATTTGTTTAACACGTAAAAAAGCATGACCAATTTATTTTAACTTTCTTAACCTGGAAATGAGTCACTTTTATTTCATTTCAAACTTTTTGCGAACCCCCTATAGTTGTCCTGGCACAACCAAAATTATTTTAATTTGCCACGAGTCCTTAAGAACCACTTTAGGAACCCAAGTGTACAGTACATGGTCTTCATTTTTCAACTTACGGAACTCTTGGAACTTGAAGGTGATTTAGTTGAACCCCTATAACTAGAAAGTATTTTCGCATTTCGAACACATACTTCGAAGAATATATATCACAAAATAATACCTAAAGTAGATCAACGTTTTAGAGGCACTTTATGTACTGGTAATTGCAAAAATATTGTATTTATTATTAAAAAAATTATAATATAATTTTTAATATAATTTACTCATTAATAATATTAACTTGCGATCCAAGTGTCCCCTATCCATGCATTCTATTTAGTAACTGGGATATGAACTTGCTCTTTTTTCACTGTCGAAGTCTAGGTCTATTGAGATTAAATGCAATTGCACTACTTATTCTGAGTTTAATTCGTTTTTATACTTTGTTTTTGTGGCCACTTATGTCGAGAAATATATTTCCCTTAATCACAACGTTTTGAACAGCATTTAAATGTTTATAGCTCTGTGAGAAATCCCGTGTATTTTGCATGCTGTTCTTGTTAGATTAAGATTTTAATATCGAGTCTATTGATATGTTGATAAGTTGTTTCCTCTCCTTTATTATAGGTGTTTTTTCCACAAATGCAAAAATGTGCATTTTTCATTAGGAAACTATTTAGTTTTATAAGACATTGTGCTAGCTAACGGGTATAAAATTATCTCATAGAACCCGAGATAGTAAACAATAGAATATTCACAATCTAGTAAGAACAGTGGTGCACACAAGGGAGGAGACCTGGGGGTCCGGAACCCCCCCCCCCAAAGCCCTCGATTTTTTTCGATTGATTATAATTCTGTGTATATAGTACTTAAAAATTGATTAAGTATTTGTTATTAATAATTAATTTTATTAATTAATGCTAATTATTCATTTACTAATTAATTTTTTACTATTTTTGTTCCCGAAAATAGACAAAATTAAAAGAATATGTTGGGCGGCGTATTGAAGCATGGTACGAGAACAGTGGACTTTCGACCTTGGACTTCCCCCGCCCCTTGAAAAATTCCTGTGTGCGCTACTGAGTAGGAAGTAATTCTTTTATTATATTATAATAAAAGTTTAAAAAGTGCTGTACAATAAAGTTATTATACATAAATACAATTTTCAGTTAAAATGAATAGGATGAGCTTTAGATATTTGTAACTATACAAACTTCATAGAAAACATGAAAAAATTTTGCATACAGATTTATTTCTTCTCTATTTTTTATTGTGACCCGTGGAGCCCCCGGTTATGCCTTGTGCAACCCCAGGTTTCCGTGGAACACAGTTTGAAGATCATTGGTATAGTTCTTAAGCATAAACGGACGGTAGTTCTAACAACACGCGTTAGAACAACTTATCCCCTATTCTTTTCCTAACTCGACAAGAGTAGTTTTAAGTAAGGCAGTGTGTTTCCCGATTTCAAGTGGTGGGGAAACCGCAGCAGGAATCGAGGCCACAGGTTAAAAACGACCGATATGTAGTGATGCGTGGTGCATTTCGCTATCTCTGGGTCACTGCGAAGGATTCACTTGGAAGAAAGAAGGTATGTCTCCTTTTGCGTCACGCACTAAAAATATCGCAATCAAAACGGGGTTGGGTTTGTTATTATCGGTGTTTGATGAAGACTGCTGTCGCGAGTCAATAGGCTCTGGCAACACCAAAAAAAAGGTGTTTTCAGTCTCGATGTGTTTGCTGACTTTTTGTTTGTTGTTGAGGATGGATTTTTCTTTTGCGATCTTGTTTATTGAGATGCGCTTGGAGAATCAAAGGGAAATACAGAAGGGGATATTTCATTTTATGGGGATAATATTGATGTTTGGATAGCGGACAACAAATGCTGTTTAACCCTTTGTCTGCCACATTATGATTTACTGCAGTTTTTTTCATGCAATATATTTTTTTGAATCACTGCATTGAAAATTAAGAATACTAACTTTGAACTTACAAAACTGAATTCTCAACTTTGGGAATTTAATCCATTATAACTAATTAATTAATTAAAAATATTCAACTGTAAAATTAATTATGTACACTGTTTACTTAAAATAAATAGCCAAATTGTTTTCTTAGGTCTTCATAAACAGACAGAAAAAAATAAGATGCTTATCTTTTGACATTAACTCCTTTTTCGGAACAAAAATGACAATCTTCGCAGTTCAATCAAAATGTCAGCTGAAAAAATAACTTCTGCTTTTAAACTATTCGCCTTCCCCGCTAAAATACTCATCATAGAACCCGTGTTTTCCTAAATCTTGGAAGAGTGGATTTAAATGAATATTCCTTCTTTGTTTCTACAGAGTATGTAAAAATGGTTATTCTATGTAATTTTAAAGTGAGTGGTATTATAAGTACCGTCGGTAGATAAAGGGTTATGGTTAGAGCAGAAGCTGAACACAGAAGAATTTTTCTGGAAGAAAAATGTGGAAGACTAAAGCAAAGAGAGTTCAAAATTTCATTTGCAATGATACCGTAAAATCCGGCGCATGATGCCGCACCGCCATAAAAAGCGCATCTATACTTTCAAGCTGAAATTTTTAGTTTTTAGGTATATTCGCCGTATAACGCGCACCCTTTTTTTAAGAAGAAACCTTGCCCTTTTTAATACCCTTTTATAAGCTTCACTTGTATGTAACGGAATCTTTGAACGCGATTTTTAACGCCACTTTAAAACGTCAAATTAGTTCAAAATTTTGCACACTTGTCAAGAACCAATGATAATATAATAATTTTGTTCCATTGCTGGTCTGGATCATTAGGATTAACGATTTTCCGTTTTCAGATCCCATCCCGCATCTGGCGGTTAATTTCAGATCCCATTTCCAGATTTGGCGACAAAAAGATTAAGCTACTTCTTTGTTTGGTTAACTATAAAAGGGTGTGTTTTTTAGTTTTTTTTTAACTATAATTTTTTTACGAAGAAAACTGAAATGCACGTGCGCAATGTTTGTATTTTGAAATCATTTATTCGAGGTATTATTTTACAAACTTTAGTAAAAAAAAGTGTATTTCTAGAACTACAACTCTTTAAGTTCATAAGGAATGTTATTTCTTTCAAATAAACAATATATTCAATACATGAAGAAGTCTAATTTTTTTTTTTTGTTCTCATGTTTTTATTTATTTATTTTTTAAATATTTAAAGCTCTCATTTTTGTACCTTGCGTATAACGTGCACTAGGGAATTTCGATCCTATTTTTTATATTAAAAGGGCGCATTATATATACTCCGGATTTTACGGTAAATATAACGATTATAAGTATAATAAAATTATTATCAATTTTCGTTTAATTAATTTATTTCAATTAATGTAATAGTGTGTGACTTAATACACAATGTAGGAATGCAAGTTAAAAATTTACATAGAGATAATTAATTAGATAATACATAATCTTGATTATAAGACTAGTTTTGAGATAGATTAGATAAAATATTTAATTTTGATTGGTCAGAGGTCATACATTGCTCATAATTTTTATTGGTCATTTTGTCTGGTAAATTACTAAGTTAAATTTTATAAGACTGCATCTCGTTGGATATTCAAATGCATATAAAAATAATTATACTAATATGAAATTAATTTACATAAATAATATATTTTTAAATATAATATTATTGTTCTTTAATTATAATAGGAAACTCATTAAGAAATTAATAATTTATATAGATTTTTAGTTATTAATTAAAATGCGTGTGTACGTGGAATTCTGGAATTCCATGCTTACACTAACAATTAAAATTGATTTTGTTTGTTCTTCCATGTAAAAGTCACAACATTGCTATTATTATTATTCATGCCATAAAATAAGAAAATTTTTTCTGCCATTTCTTTTGGGGCTTTATATTTATCTCCTGTCCATTTATAAATATATATTTAAATTTTAATAACTTTATTAACCATTGTGTTGAACATGGATATCCTGCTAATTTTCTTTACAATTATATTTCTATTAGTTCTCAGTGAAATAACAATATGTAAAAATAATAGCATTTTAATTAGTTGCACTGTTAATCGAAAGATGGTGCCACATGTTGCATAAATTAATAATACTATATTTTATTTAAATATCATCCTTTTATTTTCTATACATTTTATACCAATATTTAGGGTTTTTAAATGTATCTATATTGACTTAATGTTATTTTATCATTATTTACTAATTTTATGCAGTACTTCTATACTTTTTTCCATCGCACGGGAAACACGGCTTGTTGCTGTACTCCCGTAGTAAGTTTTATCATTTAGTTTTTTTTTAAATAGATTTTAAAATATACTAGTAATTAACAGTAGGCTATAATTGTATCGTTTTATATTAACAGATTGTGTTTTAATTTACAATAGTTAAATTTCTCTGGATATTCCTTACTTTTTCTACGGTCCAGAGTATTGGCAAATACAGGTGAAGGTTGGCTGGCTGCAAAACTTTGTTTAAACCTGCAATCCTGGTTCCTAAGGCCAGGAGTTTGCCGTAGTACTACTGTGGCTAATATATTTCTTACTATCTTGACTAGTTATTTTAGGTTTTATAACTATTTTGAATATATTTATGGGTTACATATATATAAGTGTTCCCAAACAACGTTTACCGGACATCATTTTGAAGAGTGTCTTTCTTCCCTTGGCGGTATTTTTGACTAATAAATTGGATTTTTGCTGCTTTAAGACATATGTTAATATTTTCGCTGATTCTCAATAAACTTTGTTAACCCCTTCTAGTCTCATTTTATTTCTGGATTATGGATCAAAAATGTCAATTTTTTAATCCTTATTTTCCAACTTACGAAGGCTGTTCAGAAAGTATCGATACTGAATTTATTCTATTTATTCGAGAAAACCCCCAGCGGAGGGACTGTGCGCATCATGCACGCGCATATTTCACCTTGTCTCACAAAATTCGGCAGGTCTGTACAGCGCGCTGTTCAGTCACACTGACTTCTTTCACGTGGAGTTTTTGCGTGCGTTCGTCGAAAAAAGAAAATGTGTGAAAACACGGATTAGCGAATCTGTATCAAGTTTTGCTTTAAGCTCCGTAAAATGGGCACCAAAACCTTCGAGATGATGAAAACAACATTTGGAGATGAGGCAAGGAGTCGTGCTCGGGTTTTCGAGTGGTTCCGGCGATTCAAGGAGGGTCGTCAACCAGTGAACAGTGATCCCCATTCTGGACGCCCATCCACCTCTCGCAATGAGGACAAGATTGCACAAGTGAAGGCAGTGGTGCTGATTTTTCCTCTTTCCCAAGATCAAGAACACCTTAAAAGGACACCGGTTTCAGGACATTGAAACCATAAAACAGAATTCGACACAGCAGCTTCAGGCCATCCCAAAGTCTGAGTTCCAGAAATGTTTCGAGGACTGGAAACATCGTTGGGCCAAGTGTGTTACTGCCAATGGAGCATATTTCGAAGGAGATTGACTCAAAACGTGTTTATGTATGTATGTTTTTGCATAATAAATTCAGTCTCGATACTTTTTGAACAGCCCTCGTACATATCTTTTTTCACATAATAGCATTATTCGCATACAAAATTTCCTAAAAATTAATGTAAAAAAAAAATCTATTTAAATAAATGAGTAGTTAAAGTAAATTTGACTTTTTCTGTACGGCAGAAATCGTTAGACTTTGTGGAGTCAATTCCCACTGACTATAATTTTAAGCTTAGAATACCTAGCTTTTATTTTGAGTTACAAATTTTATTTACATCTTTTGCATTAATAAAAATTATTATGAAATTATCAATCAAAATTCGATCGTGTATGATAAATTCGAAAACGTGGTACTACACATAACCCAACATTGCTATCTGGACAGTAGAGAGAGAGAGAGAATCTTGTTTCTCTTCTTGGATAATTTTTCTTCTCTTTTGGGGGAATGTAGTCAACAAAGTTTCTTACAGACAAACATGAAGGGGATTGTTCAGCAGAAGGACGTCTCTTTTTGCAGAAAATTCCTCCGAGTTCAGTTATTCGAAACCATAAAAAGCACATGGGAAAAAATTCGGAAATGACCGATTGCACAATGTAAATTTTCAGTGTCCAAGCTACATCCGGGAGGTACGTTTCGCCTGCCCGAGCTCAGCTCGGGAATAGCCGGGAAGGGGTTAATAGAAAAAATATGAATGCACAATTAACTGTTTAAATCCAGTTAAATGTACATGCAAATATAGGTACATTTTTTAAAAATAAATGACTATATAAAAGAAAAGAGAAACAATAATTTTTCAATTAATACGTTTTTTTATAGGCAGAAGTCTGAATAGCCGTAGTTTGCCTACCCCTGTTCTAGACGATTAAATACTATTATGAAAAAGAAATTAAATTACCTCGTCTCAGCCCATTATGTAGCTCAAATGCTATAATCTAATTTTAATTAATAATACCTTTTAGTCAGTTGTATCCTAAATGTGTGTGTTCAATATTGCATCCATGTTATCAATATAAAGCTAAGCTAAATGTGCAACTTTTAAAAATATTATTTCATCCAAAATGAAACAAAATAAAACTTAAAGTGTGAATATAGATCGATTTATTTGCCAGCTTAAATTTATGTCGAATTGCATTTGATCAATAATGTTGGAGGATCAAGAAGAGGTCGATAAAAAATACTTTCCAGAGAGACATCTTCAAAAAATTTGGTTTATTAATAATACAAAGAGTAAACCCTAAAAGAGCTTTAACTAATCGTCTTTCAAAATTACAAAGCAATCCGTGGTAAAACGGAGAACATTTGTCCCCTCCCCCCTGCAACGTCAAGTTTTGGGCCCCCCAAGTTGGATTTTACAAAGGGTAAGTACTTGGTGGCAGCTAGGGTTTGGGCCTTCTAGAACCCTGCCTCCTCCCCCTGGTGCGGGAATGAAGGTTACGCCATGGAGAATCCGTCATCCAACCATTGAACAGACATAGAGATAGAGTTTATTACGTATATTGTCTATCACTTAAAAAATGTAACTTAAACACGATTTTCTATACGTCATTACCAAATACATACTTTTGCGCGCTTCTTGGCTTTCTTGTGGTTTTCAAATACTTTAAAACTAAATAAAGACATCTATTCAAGGAACTGAAAATATATTACATTGATGGAAAATGTAAGCTTATCAATAAAAAGTTCCTATTAATTGACGGTAAATTAAAAAGGAATGCTGTGCTAAAAGTGAAAAAAACAGTTTTTGTTTTTGTTTTTAATAGACAGTCATAATAATGTTAAAATGTCATAATAATACCAAAAAAAAATGTTCTCCGGTTATGTAATAAACTTTTTTGCCCTCCCCTTCCTTTTGTGGTTTTACGCTTCTTTCGCATGCTTATTTCATGTAAAATCTCAAGAAACCTTAACACGAAACTGAAGGGACTGAAATATTTTTTCGTTTTAAAAAAAAATCGTGTTAAAAGACATTGCAAAAAAAAAAAAAAAAAATCAACAAAATTATGTTTATTAGTTTATTTTATTTACATAGACATGTATATATGCATATATTTAATAAAAATCAATGTAACAGAGAAACAATCACGAAAACTAATACAAAATTTTCAATTTTTTGAAAAACAAAGCATTTATTGAGTGTTTAGAAAACAATCTTATATTTTTCATTGCATTATTTTTTAGTATCAAATTGTCAACAAATTTCTCTATATCATTCTTTTTGTTATTCATTCCACCATTGAGTTCCACCAGGTACGTCTAAAGAACTGCGCATACTTTTCATGATGATGTGTGTGTGGGAACAGGAGTTATATTATTATTTCATTTTCGTCATCAGAATCTGCATCTATGATATTTTTTTAGCTTTGAGCAAACTCCAAAGTGTCTTTGTCTGCCATAATTGGGGTTGTACACACATTATCATTATTTACTGCATAGAATTCTTTCCATAATATAGTAGAATTCTCCAATTCGGCTGGTGTTTCATGTATTTTGTTCATTCCCAGAAGGGAAATCCTTTCGTTTAAACGATTTTTGTTTCGTGTTTTGAGAACAAAAATGCATAAAAATACATAGTAGTTTGTCGGGACCGTTGTTTTTCGTGTTAACCGATATTTCATCTTAAAACTACCCTAAAATTGTGAATTTTGCCAAAAATTGACAATTTTTTTTTTATGATTTTGTTTTATAGTCCATCTTATTAGCTTCATAAAAATACCAAGTTTATTATTTCCCGTTCACTAGAACAAAAACTACAAGTGTTTAGTAAAAGCAGATGCCATTACTTTAAACAAGATGTCATACTTTAAAACGCGTTTTACTCGAAATGTGTGTTTTTTTTTTAAAAAATGCTCAAACGGGGACAGCGATTGCTAAGACAGTTTTGAAAATAACTAAAATTTTTGATGTGTAACATCTTTCCTCTCGGTTGCTGGATATTTGTAGGAGTGATTTCGTGAAAAGGGACGGAAATGTGTAACAGAAAGTCGTGGAAGCGTGCGCTATTTGATTTAACCAATCAGCACGCTTGGTGGTGTCTCTTCGCTACCCTTGCATCGAGGCTCAACTTTATTGACCATCAAGCCACCAGACTTTTTTATATTGTTAAATTTAGCATTCTAAAAGATTCAAATTCAAAAACTCGGTTTCATTTTCTTGACTCTAAATCCTCTTCGCACATACCAGCTTTATCCATTATAAACTTTCAATTCTCGTGCTCAATTGTGAAAGTCTTAGGACTCGTTATGTATGAAATCCGAGGTTATTACATTCCTCGGTGCCTCCATTATATATTCTCACAAAATTTCTTGCTCATAGAATACTTAGGGATTCCCCCCATCTTTGCTTAGTTCGAAGTTATCTATGTTCGTTCTCGACACTGATGCCTTCCCCACCTGGGGACTTAGTTTCGTTATTTCTTTCTGTCTTACCTCCGCCCCATTTGCACCTACATGCCCAGGACCTGCTGTGTTCGATTTGTCTCCTTTTCTCTACAAACGGGCTGGGTTTCCAGTTGCTGGGTGCACAACTACTATTTTATTGAGCTATTTTAATTTTTTTTAAAACCGCAATAACACAGGTTTTTTTTTGGTTTTTTTTGATGTCACACTTGTAATATTCACGGCCCATCCATGTGACTTTCGGACAAGGTCCTCAGCTAGCTACTACACCATAGTTATCATATAAGTCTCCACTCTCCCCCAAATTTGCAAGAATAATTATTTTTGATAAAAAATTTGCTTTACTTTTTGTGTTAATTAAATGAAACTTTCATTAAAGATATAATTATTTGATTGAAAATTATTTCCAATCATACTCGATTAAGTTTTTTCAGGATTTAAGTTAATATTGGCCTATTTACCACGATAACATGTCAGATGTTACACGTCATATGCGACTACTGTAAAAGACTCGCTCAATTTTTTGTGTGTGTATGATCTGTATAATAGTAGAAGGGTTTAACCTTCAGATTTATCAATCACTATTTAATAACAAAAGTTACAGTCCCTTATGTGAATATAATCAATGTTTTTTTAAGCAATTTTGTATAATAACTACGATAAAGTGCTCTAGTTTTTGTAAGAAATAAAATATCTCTTATCCTGAAAGTCATTTCAAAAATGAATAACATAGCAACACATCAGAATTGAAAAGTTGAAAATTTGTTCATAAACTTTTGGTATAGAATCGGGTTCTTTTATAAAGAGAAAAGGAATAAATAAAAGAAGAGAAATAAATAAGAGCAAAAAAAAAAAAAAAAAAAAAACTGAAATAAGTAAATCCTTCTCATGCATTGTCAAGCTCCTGTTATTGCTTTCCAAAACCTTCGGAATAATTTTATGGATAGCAGTGCACAGAAAAGATCGTACTTTAAATAGACGTATATATACGTCCGGAGGCAATTAACACTTTGGCTGAGCGAGACTTTTTTTATACGCAATTTTTTATGGCACTTAAAAGGTTAAAGTTGTATTGTAGCTTTAGCGTCAATGTATAGTAATAGTAATACATTGTTGTTGTATGGGGGGGGCGATGAAAATCATGATTAAATATTGGGTCGCAAATATTGTAACTCTGAGAAGCACTGATTTACATTAATGATTATGAAATTGTCAATCAAAATTTGATCGTGTATGATAAATTTAAAAACGCGGTAGTGCAAATAACCCAACAACGCGATCTGGACTGTCGAATCGTGTTTCTCTTGTTCACTTCTTCTCCTTACTGTCTTGTCTCTCTTTGAGCAGCAAATAAAACACTGTCGTGTTGGATTGGTTTTCTTCCCGGTTGGGGGAATGTAGTCAACAAATTGTTTTCAGACAAGCGTGAAGAGGGTTGCTCAACAAAAGGACGTCTTCTTTTTCACAGAAAATTCCACCAAGTGGTACTTTTCAGTTATTCGAAACCACAAAAAGCACATGTGAAAAAATCGGGAAATTTACAATATGAATGACAATTTTTCTCTTTTAATAGTTAACGTTAATAACCTATTTGATATTAAAGTATATGGGCCAAAATATGTAGGGTGTTCCCGAATTCAACCAACAAATTCAAAGGGGTGATACTAGGCAGCATGGGGATGACAAATCAGCATAGAACATGGGGTTGCAAACCCCGTTTAGACATTCATTTTCTTGATAATCATTTTATTCTTATATTAAGAATTATTTTTTTACTTTTTAGTTCGATTAACCTTAAAAACCTTTTTTAAACTATAATTTATTTTTCATTTTTTTAGTTCGATCTACAGTAAAAACATGTATTTTTAGTTTTTTTAACTACCTTTATTCATTGATAAATTAATCTTAAATGCTTAATTTTTTAGAATCTGGAATACCCATTGGAATCCTATGAGTACATCAATACGGTTTGCAGAATGTAGGATTAGCCAACTGAAGGAAATCTGGAAGAGCTAAGTTTGGAATATTTCATGCGAATGAAGGTGTTAAGTCAATAATATTTTTCACTAAAAAAAAGCTCGATTTTTTCTCTGAAACTTACATTAATCCGGTGACCTTTGAATCAATTCTCAGCTCTCTAATTGAAGCAATGAACGATGTTTCATTCCTCAGATCCGACAAGGGAATAAAGAAAAACAGACTTTACATGCATAAGTCTTTTTTTTTTATTTCCATTTTCTGAAAAACTTGACAGTTGCTTGTATTATGAAAAGAAATTGCTGACACACATTTTCTCGCTTTTTTAGGGTTGTAACTTAATCTTTTAATCGCCAAATCTGGAAATGGGATCTTGAATCAGTCGCGAAATCTGGATATAGTATATGGAATTAGTCGCCAAATCTGGAAATGGTACACTGAATTAGTCGCCAAATCTGGAAATCGTTTTTCCTGATGATCCTGATCAGGACAATGGAACAAAATTATGAAATTATTGTACTGTCATCGGTACAATCGGCGAATTTTTGAATTAATCTGACCTTTTCAAGGGATTAAAAAGCGAGTTCAAAGATTCTGATACATTCAAGTGAAACTTATGAAAGCGTGGTAAAAACAGATTTAAATCTTAATGAATTATGCACTTTAATATGATATTGTTCATGCTTTAATAATCTTGGAACGTTCGAGTTTTCATTGGAGTACTCTTTCTGTATTTCATTTAAGAATGTATTTTGAAATTGGATTTTACTTTTCAAAACAGTAAAAAAAAACAAGATAAGAGGATAGAATTCTATCACAAATTAATTCTCTTCAAACGAAAAAAAAAATAGAAGGATCGTTAGAAATTCAGATTTGAATTCGAAGTCTGAAGAATTACATGCCCCCCCCCCCCCATATTGTTTCTTTTTGGGATCGCTTATTTAAAAATTAATAGTAAGTAACAATGTAATGAAGGATATGAACGAATTTCAGGAATTTTGTGGAAAACTGTATTTTAGAGTCAAATAAATATTAGAATAGGTGCAGTTGCCATAAAATTAATTACTTTCCTTAATGTAAGTAAAAATAAGTACTATAGAAGTAAAATATAAAAGATACGAGAAAATAAAAGAAAAATAAATACTATATATATATATATATATATATATATATAACTAACCTTTATTATAAAGGCATAAATATCATTAAATATTGGATTTTAGTCCAACCTAGTTACAAAACTTAAAGATTTCAGACATTTTTCTAACTGCTAATCTTCAGGCGGTCACTCCAAATTGTCTTGGCGGTCCATCAGTTGATCTCGATTGACTTAATGCCACCCCGAATTTAATCAAAGATGCAGTACGTTGAGTCGGTTTGTACCTAGGTTTGTGAGATTGTGAGTCCTGCACAATTATTTGTTATGATTACTGTTCATACGAGTATTTGACAAACAGAAAACTTAAAATGGTCGAAATGGGTTATTTTAATAATGGCACAGGACTCAAGAAGACTAAAACATCGCAGAGTATACGGTTCGGAGTTCTTGAATGTTTAAATGATAAATTCAGTTTCAAAACTGTTTATAATTGCACAAAAATGGATAATAATTTATATCACATTAACTGGTATACCCGTTCTTTGTACGGGTGGATTGAAAATTTAGCAATACAAATTGAAGGATCAAGAAGTTTTAAATGAGTTAATTTGCGTGAATTGCAAATAAAACAAATAAAAGCTTTTTGCATATCACAGTTGAACAAAGAAACCATATTTGTTAAATTTTAAGTCTGAAGATGTAATAGCTGATAAAAAAGAATCTATTTTATTTATGACGACCCTTAACTCTGTTGTAAGTCGATTTTTGAAAACACTTTCCTAAGCTAATCTCTGTTCTCTAAAAGTAACACATTGTTACAAATTTTGTGTAATTAACGCTTAAAATAGTGTAAATAATTTATATCTGGTTGTGCAGCACGTTAATATTATTTTTTGTAGCATTTATTTTAGTTTAAAATTATAATATTCGCAAGCAACGCCATTCCTTACATTATAATGACGATTCAATGGAAACAGTGAAAGGTTGCTGATAGAGCTAAGTTGTCATCATTTTTTGGCGACCGCATTGGCAACTTGGCGATTGATTGAACGGTGCAGAAATTTCTTCGCTGTTGCGCCACCTGGAGGAGAGCTGCAACAAAGAGGACATCACAAAACCCTTCTCCACAAAAAAATACATATACATGCCGATTTTCGTAGTGATCGGTATTGAAGTGAATAGATTTCATATATACAAACATTCATTTTTATACATATAGATCAAAACTCTTGTACAGAATGCACTCATAAATATAAAGGATTTTGTTGTCTTTACTACCATCGAAATCCAAATTTTTCTTTGCCATAACAACAAATCATACGAACATTTGCCGGTCAACCCCCGGACACCCATAGGTCAACAGACTTTAATTTTTGGCCTAAATATTATGTCTCGGCTCTTTCGTTTATGTGTTTTTTAAAACATAACTCCCTCTTCCTCATAAAAGAAGTCTGGAAGGAGGGGGGGGGTTGAAATAATTGGAACTGAAATCTTCACATTACACATTGTTAAAATATAGAAGGTGAAATTAAAGTTAATCCCCCCCCCAATCAGTACTGCTTTCTCTCTCTCTCTCTCTTTTTACAAATTTTTTAAATATTCGTTAATCAAATCGATTTTTACCTTGTGTTATCTGTTCAGTTTATTTTAAATTAAATAATCTAAATTATAAATATATATATATAAATCAAGGAAAAAACTCAATTTTTCAACCCTGGGTTATTTTTTAGCACAAGTAAAATCCACGTGGACCCAGGGACGTCTTAAGGTATGGGCCAAATGGGCCCAGGTCCTCGCCCTCGGTGGTCATGATTGCAAGTTCGCCTCAGTCTTCATAAGATCGTGATACGCAGAGGCGGATTAAGGTAGTTGGAGGCCCCTGGCGGTAAAAGGTTTGAGGCCCATGGGCTCAAGAGTCGAAAAACTAAAATAGTGAAAAGAGCCGCTTACTTTAAATTCTCAAAATAAAATGTATTGCTAATAATAAAACTCAACTGTTAAAGAAAAATCTTAACTGTATATAAAAAAAAAATAATAAAACCTTACTAAAGAGCTTACAGAGTTTCGCTATACAAATTGATTTCTCTTTGGCAAATTCATCAATTATTTTTGCCATATCTATTTTGTCCAAAACATCTTGTTCTGTATATAATATGGCCATGTTGTTCAATTTGTCTTTTCTCCCATAGTATTTCTTAAATTATTTTAACACGTTTTAAAACTGAAAAAGATCTTTCGCCTGATGCATTCGATAAAGGTATAGTTAAAAATATTTTCAAAAGTATTTCTACATTAGGATTTCTCTTGCAACTCGATAAATTTCTAGTTTTGGTTTTCATTATATCTTTGTTTTCTTTTCTTTTCTTGATCCACAATTCATATAGTCAAAATTAAATGATTCAATATCGTCTTTGTAGATTTCCTTTAATTTTTGTGTAGCTTTCTTTTTAATACACTGGGCTTTCACCAACAGTTATAGTCGGGAGTGGGCAATTTTCTTTGATTGATGGAGCACTCTCGAGGTTAATTCACACACCCTGACTGCAAACTAGTACGCCAGTCTAGCGATACAAACTGTTGCACTGCGATTTATAAACATCATTCAAGGGGTGTTTTCCAACAGGATATCGTGCTCCCTCATTCCTGTTGTAATCCAACAGGCTCTATAGAGTGACGACGTGTCGAGTTGGTCTGCTAGATCACCAGATCTTTTTCCAATCGAGCAGGAATGGGACATCATTGAACGCAATGTCATCTTCATCCACAACCAGAATTAAACAACCTTATAATGACCGACCAAGAACAACAAGCATGCAATTCCATCCCACATACTGATATCCGGTACCAGTACGACACGAGGCATGCACGTTTGTATACTTGCATTTAAAATTGCGGCGGTTATACCAGTTTTTAATGTATCATTATTTCACATTTGAAATGGCTCTACTCTCGCTTGCATGAACCTGTGATCTTGAAACTTTAATCAATTTAATATGCTACCTATACATTTGTATAGGTAGCCTATAACCGATTTATATTGCCGAAGTTTTATTAGTCGACAATATTTTTTACTTGGTATTCGGATATTTTCGATCATTGTAAAATGTACCCGAGAGTAGTCAAGCACGCCTGTAAACTGAAAACGAGCTTGTTTGATTTAAATAGTATTCATTTGCTTGAAATAAAATTTGGGCAAAAAAAAAAATGCATGTGAAAAGTTTGTATAAATTGCAACAATACAGATATACAAGAAAAAGATGGCTAGAGCTGCTACACGACTCAAAAACGAGGAAATATCGGGTTGCAATATCGGTTCAAGATCTTTTTTTTTTTTTTTTTTTTTTCACGTTGAACTTAAAAGTGGAATCCATCAAGCTTGGGGCCCTCTAGAGCTGGGGGCCCCTGGCGGCCGGCCAGGTCCGCCACCCGCTTAATCCGCCTCTGGTGATACGGATAATTTTAATGATCCAATATTTATTCCCTAACATATTTTCCGAAAAATGGGGAATTGCAAACTACATGTCAACTGGAAAAAGTGGTTATTATGTGATGACCTTTGTCCATATATAGGCCTAGACCTAATACCATAAACAATTATTCAACTCATTTAGTCGAAATACGACCATCGGTCGAGCCGTTTTGTGTGTAGGTTTCTGAGATTGTCAGTCGCAGTGCGGGTTTATCCCCTGGGCACTTGCGGTGGGGCCCCAGAGGCACGGGACCTGGAAGAGCCCATAAGAAGCACGGATAAGTTGGACTTAATCAGTTTTTCTGGAAAATGTTTTGATCTGCCAGTGGCAAAGGGCCATGTAGATCTTCTGCGCCCAGGGCCCGAAATTAGCTTAAATCGTCACTGGTCAGTCATGCAGATTTCCTTGTTTCAAATTACCGTTCTTACGAGCATTTGGCAATGCATGTTATATACTATCTACTTTTAAAGATAACAGGTAGGGCCTACTTTTGAAAAAGGGTCCAAGGCCTTGAAAAATATTAAGATTTATTTGGTCCCCGGGCCTCCAAAAGTCAACGCCCCTGTGTGGAACGCACTACGTACAATTATGATAGTCGCGTTATTCTTCTTTTAATTTGTTTTCGATGAATTAGAATTCTTTTTTTTTTTTTTTTTTTGGAATTCACATCACAAAATACTTTTTAATATTTTACTCTTGAGACTCATTAAATTTTGCACTGCTTGTGCACACAATTTAATGATACTCAAAGCAGAAGTATTTTGATCTTCATATTTCTTAAAACTTTCTTTCCTCTTCATTGGTCTTTTTTTTTTTTTTATTTCTTTCAAAATAAACAAGTGTGAATAAAATCCTTAAAATTCTAATTAGCAATTTAAAATAATTTGGTCTATATCTCACTCATGGGTTTATTTTAATTTTAATTATTGTAAAAGATAATATCCAATTTTCAAAAAAAATTATTGTTAACTCTTTTTTTTCTTTCAATTTAATTTTATCTTGTCTAATTTTTCTTTAAAAAGTAGCTTTGGTTTTAGATTTAAAAATTTTCCATAAATCGTAATATAAAAGAATATTTTAATTTTTTTTAATCTTAATATTATAAATAAGAAACTCACATGTGAATTTTTAAATTTTTAAAATGTTTCTTAAAGAACACAATAGATGACGCCACTATATTACAAATACAATATACATACATAGAATATGCTTAGTATTCAATACATTCTTTGTTATTCCATTAAATTATATTCCAGTGATCAAATACTTTTTGTTAAAATATTTTAAAAATTCTTTATTTTTTCTGATGCTGATTAGAGAAAAAATCAATGAATATTTATTTGAAAGCATATTTTCTCGATGAATGCTTATAAAAAAAAATTTAAAAGTTTTTAAAAAAGTCAATTTTAATTTTTTGAAGGAAATTCAGCAGGTTTTTTTTTTGTTGTTGTTTTTATTCGATCAGATATTTTAGATTTGTAACCCCTAATGCAAATTAAAAGAATACTAAAAAATCGTGAATGTTTTTCTTTTTTAAACTTTGTCTTTTTGAAGTCAAGTAAAGCAATGCTTTTTTCATCAAGAATTCTGAACCAAAAAAAATCCAAAATATCTTCAAATGATTTATATTTACCAAAATTTTATTTTATAAAATGTCGTTAAGAATGTTATTTGTCAACCATTTCGCAAGACGAGGTGGCCGAGTGGTTAAGGCGATGGACTGCTAATCCATTGGGCTCTGCCCGCGTGGGTTCGAATCCCATCCTCGTCGGTTCGTATTTTTATTTTGCAATAGAACTTAAAATTATTTAAATTTAAATGAGACGAAGCACACACATTAATGTTTTCACAGATCACATGAATCACTTGTTTTTTTTCACCCGTTTCTAAAAATTCGTTTATCTTTTTAGCTAGAAATATTTTTTTGACTTTGTATGCATTTCAATCAAAAAATATAACACATAATTTAATTAAAAACAGCATTGGATAAAGAAATCGTTATCAATCAATTGATTCGAGATAAAATTCAATAATATATTTTAAAACAATTGGATTAATGGGACAGCATAATCGCACTGCTATACCTCAACAAAATATTTTTAAAGTATCTAGTTCAAATTACCAACGATGCATAACTCAGATAACAAAAAGTTTTCGTTTTTATATAATTCCACATGTGTTCTAATCAACTCATGATGACTGATTTAAAAATAATTTTATGTAGTTTGAAATACAAATATATCAAGATATTAAATTTGGTTTTATTTTAAGAAAAAAATAAATCCTGAAATTTTTTATGCATAAACTAGACGAGACCCTGGCTTAAAACATCCCTTTTATTGCTATAAATAAAGATATTTATAAAAAGTGTCCAGGGTCTTCGTATTATTGTTGAAAATTTATTGTGATACTTTTTTGTAGAATATATTTACGTGTATCTCATCAATTTTAAAGATAAAGAAGGAGCATTTATGAACGTTTAAATTTATTAAATAATTCACACTTTTTTGTTAAAATAATAGCAGTTCCATTTCCTTCTCGCATTATTGCAAAATTATCTATCGTAAAATAAACTACATATTTAAAACATATCCCATATTTTAAAATTCTTCCATTGGTAAGTTGTGTGACAAATCTTTTCTCTAGAAGAATCCCAATCAAATTTGAAACTTAAAAAAAGGCCACTTTGAACTGGATATATTTCAGAATCATAGAAACTTCAATGGGATATAATTCCTAGTTTGCATTAGGCAAGTGTATATGAAATGTTGGATTTTCTTTACACATGAACGTTTGTCTCCCTATTTTCATTACGTTTTTGTGTTTGACATAACTGTTAATAGTCCTATTGTTCATAGCCAGATCAACATAGATTTTCTGAAAAGCAGTGGCTTATACAAGAGGGGGGCTTAGAGGGGTTGAAACCTCTCCGATAAACCGAGAGATTTTTAATTTTAAGTAGATGGATTATGCCAATACTTAATCATCTTTTTTTTCTTCAAATGTAAACCCTCTCCCTCAGCGTGTGTTTCTCCTCTGTCTGTGTACACCACTGCTCAAAAGTATTCAGTTTTGGAATTTAAGGATATGAATTCAACAACAAATATATGTGTAATTTTTTATATGTGTATAAATTTGGTTGTAATGCTGCACGCTATATAAACCACGCATTTCAGAAGAATACTAAGAATCGAAAAGTAAAGTATTAGAAAAATTTCGGTCTGTTGATTTACCCAACAAAATGAATCAAGTGAAAGACCAAAAACATCTGTGGGGGGAAAAAAATGCCCTGAAAGCATTGGTGTCAACTCGCAGTACATTGATGGAATGCATGAAAAATTAAAAATTATATGCCTATCACTTGTTAAACGGCATGGTCCAATATTCCTCCATGGCAATGCTTACCTGCATATGTTGTACAAACAGCTTATTCACTGTATCTTCTGCCAATCGACTTAATTTTTAAAAATATTTAGAACAAATTACACATGCTAAACAGTATGAAAATGGAAACAGCCTGGAAAGTTCCATATTAGAGTTTATTGATTCTTAAGATCAGAATTCAAGCATCTATGCATTAAAATCTGGTTAAAAAATGTATAGTGAAGCAGAAAGGAGCATATTTTAATTAAATAGACAACTTATGAAAAAACAATATATACTTTTATATATTCACTTAAAAATCCGACACTCATATGCATCAACCTAATATCATTACTGCCTAATATGTTGCTGAAAGAGGATCTAATTTCATGCATTCCATCCTATACTTGAATTAGGCATAATAAAAGGCTGGGAAGCATAAAAGTTGGCAGATATGTATAAATATAGTAGAAAGATATATATACTAGTGTAGCGATTCTCAATCTTTTCTGTTGCAGTACACTTTTAACAATTTCAAAATTTAAAAGCACATTAACAACTAAGTTTAAGAGAATTTTAGTTGTCTGTAATACATTATGCAAAATAGTTGATGATAATAATTTCCAGTGTTAAATAAAATAATATGTATGACAAAGACAAAATGTTTATATTGAGGAATTAATTACAAATTAATTATAAGAATACATTTAATGCGAAATTTGAGCTTGATGATTTTTGATAATTTTGTTTACATTTGGTCCTAAAAATAATGTCACTTTCATTTTGTTTTGTCATCTACATTTAAAAGTCTTGATCTTTTCATTTTTATATTTGTTAATGCTGAGAATCTAAATTCACGCAAATAAGATGTAGAAGATTACAACATTTTAAAAGCTTTTTTTGAGATAATTGCTTCTAATTTTAATCCAAAAAGAATTAAATGATTCTGACGAATGTTTTGAAATTAAATCTCAATTGCAACAGAGCACGAAATTAATTCTTCCTCTTCATTTAAAGTTAATTCTACGGTTATCACAAATGGATTACAAGAGCCCAGACATATTTTTTAAAAACCATCTATCCACGAAAGGATAAGGAAACTTTCCAAGAATACCATTAATTTATTTCCATAAAACAGCCAAATGATTCAGTTGTGAATTTTTTTTATGGTGGGCAACTTCAAGAATTTCACGGCACACTAAAGTGTAGAGAATCATTGTACTTATATCTTATCATAACAGAAAGTAATGACATCATTCATGCAAAACATTAATCTGAATTTCCCAAAATGAAAAATAAGTCATGACACTACAATACCTTGTTCATAGTCAGTGTATATTGCTTATCGAAGGACCACATATTAAACAGACCAGTATTAATGAGGTCTTGACTGTACTAAAAAAAAATTGGTTAGCTTCTAATGTACCGCTTAATATTATACAGTTTCAATAAAAAAGTTTTAATTTATAACTTTTCAGTATCACAAGCAGCCCTTACATCATTCAATATTCTCTGTCATTATAAGCAAGTAGTGATTATATACATATATTGGAAATTGAAAGTCACATCAGAGAAGTGCATAGTACACTGGTGCAAGAAATTACGAAAATTTGCAGAATTGATCGATTATCTCTAGAACTACTGGACCGACATTGATACAATACAAAACAAATAACCATTCAAAAATTACACTACGCACACATGATCACGTGTAACACTCGTTGGAGTTGGAAGGTATGAAACGGGTTGCAGAATGAACAAAAGAAATCGGTTAATAGGGGGTATGGCCCCCTCTTACCCATACAGGTCTAGCAGCATGATGTCATACTTGAAATAAGGCAGTTTATCAGTTCTTGTGGCAACTGGTCCTACTCAATCAGCAACACTGATTTCATTTCCTGGATGGTTGCGAGTTGCAATTGGCCTCCCCAGTATTCAAGACATGCTCTATAGGGTTGAGGTCTAGAAACCTGGCTGGCCAATCCATACAGTGAATATCCTCACTGTCTAGAAATTCGTTCTATTAGAACTATGTGACTTCATGTTATTTCCCATTAAAATGAACTCGGAGTAACATGAACCCCTGAAAAGGCAAACATAAAGCTCCAAGACCTCATCCTTATACCTCACACCAGTCACACAGCATCTTTCAAAGACATGGAGAGGAGAGGTGTACAGCCATCCAACATCATGCCCTATCCAGACCATTAAACCTCCTCTGCCATTATTTTCGATTTTGTAAGGGTAGGTAGTGGGTCCCTGGTTCTCTCCATACAAACGTAGGGCAAGAATCGGTGTTTAGGTTGAAACAGGACTCATCAGTGAACAGAACGGTCTCCCATTGATAAATTCTTCAATCTCTATGCTGTCTGCACCATGCTAAACGAACTCTCCTGTTCGTAAACATGAGCAGGATGCAAACAGCAGGTCTTCTGCCAAACAACCCTCTTTCAAGAAGTCTTTTTGAAACAGTCACCTTTGATACACGGGTTCTTGTGGCTGTATACAAGTAACAAGAGAGCTGAGAAGCTGTAGCCCTCTGTTACGCCTTGCTATAATCGACAAATGGCGATCTTCTCTGACCGTCCATAGCTCTTGGACGACCTTTTGCCCAGGCTTTCTCTCGATGGATCCAGTATCCTGGAACTGTTTTTATAAGTTGCACACGACGCTGGCCGTTAAATTGAACTCTACAAATCTGGACTTGACATTAACCTACTTCTAGCCTCCCCACGATTCACCACCTCATTCCATCATCTAAACGTTAGTGGTTACCTTTTTTTACTGTTACAATTTGAATTGAACCAATTGCTTCAAAATAACACCAAGAAATTCATCAACATGTGCTGGCGAACGAAATATGCGTTCACTTAAACGCACTTATAAAGCCTATTTTTCTGATGGCTCCACCTACAAACATGTGTACACTTATGTATTTGCCATAAAAGATTTGCATTTTTTTCTAGAAGCAGTGGTTTTTCATTCAGTTCAGTTCTTTACATGCAATTTGATAAACTACGCAGATTCTCTTAATTTATTTTGTCAGTATAGATAAATAAAGAATATTTATATGAATAACTTTCGAAAAATCTTTTGTAAGAAGTAAGTTTTTTTTTTTCAATAATAAATACAATTTAATAAACTGCATAAAAAATTTTTTTTAAAAAAATTTGATTGTAAAATATTTAATTAACAAAATGAGTTGCCCTCAAAAATATTATTAAAAACAAAACCAGAAGCTATGTTTCTGAATCATATTCTATTATTACTGAGAGAGAATTCAGTTCAAACTATTAATACCTAATTTACTTACTACAGTAAAATACAATCATCGGTCGATTTTTAGCATTGGTATAACATAACATTTTATTTTCTTAAAGGGCAAAGAACTTTTTTTCTATTGAATATTAATACAATTGAATTAATTAAATATATATTTCTTTAATATTTTTAACAACTACTGTTATGATTAATATGAAAGGCTACTTGTAACATTACATGAAGTTCCTATGGAAATACTTATATAATAACAAGACTTTCTCAGCATGTTTCACAAATTGTAGAACAAAACAAACTCAAATTTTATAATACTTCACGTCTTTATTGAAAATATCAGGTAGGAATTTGTTTACATAAGCGAGATGAAATATGGCAGTGATTTCCATACATGGCAATTATACATGTCAAAACATCACAGAAAAAATAAGAACATATTATAGAAATACAACACACATTGAGATGAGCTAACATGCTTGCATAAGACTTCACAATAAGAACTGATATGTTATTAAATACTTACAAAATTCCTTAAAACGTTAGAACACAAAACAGAGCATACAAAAAGAACAAAAAATTTTACAAATTTTGATTTTTCATGCATACAATTACAGAAAGCTTCAAAAGTTGAAGAAAAATGTAACTTTGTACTAAAAAAATTTAGTAAATATCACAAAATGAACCCAGCTTAGAATAAATAACTACAGAAGCATACATTAAATAGCACATGTTGGATAATAAAACTCAATTATTTTGACTAGAAGCTCGGTATCAAATAAGAGATACAAAAATCTTGATGAAATTTCAATTTGCTTCAAAGTTTGCTCTACATTGTAAAACATTATTTCTTCAAAAGCAAAATTATTTAATTATGGTAAAAACTATTTCTAAAATATTTCCAAATTTAATAGTTTATCATAAAATATAGCCCAAAATTAGAAATAATAATTAAAGAAACTGAAGAAAATGTTAACACATTTTGAAAAAGAGGGGGGGGGGGGCTAAAAAATGTGAATGAATTATTTTATTTAAAAAAAATATCAAACATTTCTAATTTAAAAGAAAAAGCCTTAAAAATTTATTTTCCTCAAAATTAACATTTTCAATATACTATTATGAAATTGAATTTTATAGCAATCTTAGAGGAATGTAACAGCAAACCAAATAACACAATAAAAAACATTTTCATTATTCCATGAATAAAATTCTTAAAAACATTATTAAAAATGCAAAAAAATTTTATCACTAAAATGTGAATTCATATGAAAGCAATTATAACTGACCAATAATGTGAGCAAGAGCTTTTGTAATACAAAATAGTGAAAAGGTATCATCAATTATATACATTTAAAAAGAATTGTCCACATTTATAAGTCTACAAAAGGTCCTTCGAATTTGCCTTCAGATCAAATTGAATAATTATCACTGCATTTGCAAAATAACAATCTATGAAAAACAATACAAATAATGCCGCAATATGATATGAAAAACATACATTTACATATTTACACAATGGAATCCGATACAGCATAAGCAAAGTTAAACTTATTTTAAGATAAGGCACATATGGAACTTTTCTTGATGGTAGGTACTTACAGTGTTTTATAAAAACTATTCATATGATACTTTAATGCTTTTACACAAACATTAAATCATAAATATTTGAATGAGTATTAAGGTTGAACAAAGCATGCTTTACAGTAATCTTCCTCTGCATAATTTAGAATCACAATAACAATACATAACTTTTCCTTCTACACTGCCAACTTCATAATTATAATCCCAAGTTAATTCTGTCCCAGCCTGGATAAAACTGAAATATTTAAAAAAAATAAATATCAATATATCATAATAAAATTTAATCAAATAGAATCAGAAAAACAAAATATTCAAAATAGAATACAAATTATCGTAATTATTTTAAATAGAGTTAAGTCTTCTATTTCTCCTTTTTCTGATGCATCTTTCCTTTGAAATGTATCACTTCAAAAGTATTTCAACACACTTACGAATGTCATTCAATTATGATTTGTAACAACATTTTGATTAAGAAATTTTAAAAAAAAAACAATGTTCTCCACTTGAATAAACTTCTAGCACAATTTGTCCCAAAATGTCAGAAGATATAATTCTTTTACAAATTAATAATCACATTGATTATGAGGTTGAAAATAATAAGAAAGAAACTGTTGATTATTTTCAATTGCTGGAAAAATTGTGATAATATATTTCATTCTCCTTAATCCATTTTATACTCAATAAATTCTGAAACAAAGTCAATTTGATGATATTTCAACTCAATAAAAAATTATATTTAACTAATAATAAAGCAGATGACTACCAAGATAAGCATATCAAACTTGCCTACTGGCCAATATATAGGCATGTGAAAGGCATTTTAATAAAACCTTTAGAGCTTAATTTGAACAGTTATTCCTAAATATACCCAATTATTAACAACAAACAGAAATATATCCGTAACTCATGAACAATCAGTGTTTAAATTAAAAACAAACGTTTTAGATATAAATGCAAGAGGTTTCTTTCTCAATTTGTTTCTTTTATCTTACAGTACACAGTCCAGGTAAATTTGAAAAATATTTTTATGTGATTCCAATTTTAGTTTTCAGCTTACAATAAAATAAAAGTACACAATTTAAATCTTAATTCATTTAATGAAATAAATGATGCAATACCCTGTGTTAAATCTGTCAACAAAATTATCAAAGAACTTACAATTTAAGCATTAATCTAACACAATGCTCAAGGACAAAATCTTCGCGAAATTTCTACCCAAAAATCATCGTTACATTTCTTCCCATCCAAATACTATCTCCTCATACAGCCTATGGATCAAACAGTGATAGCCACATTTAAACAATTTCATACAAAGACAATAATGACTAAAGGCATCAACACAACTGACAAGGAAAATGGCTAACATTAACAGATTTTCAGAAGAATTATAACACATGGAACGCAATAAAGAATACTGAAGACTTGTGGACTGAAATAACAGTTGACAATGGAAGATTCCTCGAAACAATTACACATACAAGTGAGCAATTTTATGAGTTTGAAGATATCCCAGAAACTGTCAGATGAAATGGTTAGCCTAATGAATGACCTTAACTTGTTTGTTAACAATAAAGATGCTAATGAGTTCATTGAATTTGAATCGGATGAGGGGGCGGGGGAGGTTCAACTGTCAAATGAATACTTAACTGAACAACATCGCATAAACATGAAATACACAATGAAAGTTAAGAAACTAATAAAAACATCAAGACTTTGATATTTAAAAGTACAAATGAAGCTTCATGCACCTTGACAAATTTTTAGCAATTATGGAAGAATGTGATCTCAATAGAGAGTGAGTGATTATTAATGTTGCATTATAAAACTGTGTGAGGACTATTTGCAAGAAATCGCATAATTTTGAACCATAATCAAATGATGAGGACAACACATGAGCTTGCACCCATCTCTCTGAACTTCCACACAATGGCAATGGGAGAACTTTGAGCCTCAACAAAGCTTAACCCTTTGAAGCGCGGAAAAATAAATTCGCTGAATTTTTCAAAATAAAATTATAAATGCAATGTATAGAACCTAAGAACAGAGAAAATACCTTTAAAAAAAATTACAGTACATTCCCCCCCGAGGGGGAAGGTGGTTTCACAGAAGTACCACCGCGCACCTACGACATAATTCTCGGATGAACAATATATGATTTGCGTCAGATTTGTAAGAATATTCTTTATATATTTTGTAATAAATTTACTAAAATATGCAATATAAAGTATTAGAATTACTTTTTAAATATTAAATAATACAAAATATAACTATAAGCAATTGAAAACTTCAATAGCCAGTAAAGTTTTTTTTTCATTGTTTCTTTATTATTAAATTATTAAAACATGCAGTAATAAAGAAATAATAAACCCCTCCACCAAATCAATGGCAAAACCCCCATAAATTATTAGTTATTTCACTGCCTGAGTCAAAGAAAAGAAAAGAAAAAGGGGCTAAATCTCTCACATGTGCGTGCTATAAGCCAGAGAAGAAACGGACAATTTTCATGTTCTAGGTGTGCGGTGGTATCAGTCTGAAACCATGCAAAAAAAATCTTTATATAAGGCATTTCTTTTCATAATTTATCATACTAAAAATTAGTTATGCAATGAAGAGCATATGCAGCAAAAATGTATATACCTTACTTTGAATTTTTGTCTATTTTTATTTGCTAAAAAAAATCTTTTTGAAAGTGGTTAAAAAAGGCTTTTAAAATGATGCATTTTTCTCACAGAAATAAGAGTTTTCTGTCTCGTGCTGACATCTAGTGTCTTTTATAAGAGTTAAAAGATATGTTTAGGATCAATGGTTTCATTGAAATACCATTGCGAATTTAGAGATATTTTTTAGAAAATGGCGGTTTCAGAGAGATACCACCACGCGTTAAAGGGTTAAAAGCATAAGCCCCTCTACACAGCGAATCTTCAGCGGCATTAGGCTCGAACGCGGGACATGCCAGCCATGAGTCAATGACCATAACCACTAGGCTAACCCAACCACACATTGCAATGGAGAACCATATATTTAAAATACATGGGGCAGTTGGCAAAGACGGCATTTCATAAAGAAATGCCTGAAAGCACTTTAACATGCCTCTTTCATTATGTATGCATATTGATAAACAAATACATAAAAACACAGTTTTGGTGCAGTTTTTTTTTTTTTACACACCTCAATTTTTAAACATTTTTCATAAATATTTTTAGGGATTAATTATGAATGAAAGTTAAGAGACATTTGTATCTTTACATGTTAGGAAAATTACTTTCTAAAAATTGTTGAACTATATTTTATATAAACTAAAAGGTATTGTGAATATGCAGAGATATTGGGATTCACTGATAGTGCTGTAAAAAGTATTTTGAAATTTTCACCACATTGAGAGTAAAATATTTATAAACTTTATTAGCAAATAAAGTTTTAAATATATAGATACACAATAAACCTTTCTCACAAAGTTAGAAACTAATACAATTGAGAGGAAGTTATAAAGTATCTGACAAAAACTGATCACAATAATTTCAGAGGATAAAAAGGCTAATTAAATCAACTTACTTTTGTGCGAAGAAAGCAACTTCAGGAAATCTCAGATCATGTGTTTTAACAAAAACATTTTGTACAAAAACATTTGGTTCACAACTATGCTGAAAGAGAAAATAATGAAATCAATTTATGGAAAAATATAACAATTCTCTTTCCATAAAATTTTTACTCAATATTATTTAATGTTATAATAATGCAGTCAAAAATTTATAATTTTCTATAAAATATTCTTCAATTTTCAATATTATTCCTTTTGTTACATAAAAAGTGATTGATTCAAAAAATATCAACAAAAGCAAATGACAGATCAAAAGTACAAAAACAATAAAAAATAATGGTCAGAAACACCATGTGTTGGTAATAATTAGCATTTAAAATAATACAATACAAGGACAATAAATAAGAATCATTCTAGAATATTCTGCTTTCACACAAGTTAGACAAGCACAAACAATATTATGACAGCAAATAGCTAAAATATTTTGTCAAATGCATTACATTGACACTACATAGAAGTTCCACCTGCTCAAAAAATACCAGGTCTTATCTTGAATACATTCTTCTATCATAATAATTCTTCCAAAAAGATTCCCTGCGATGAAATAAATGTCACAAAACACAAGTCTTTTAAAGACCCCATGATAAATATATGAGAGACGAATCATGGGATCATGGTGGCCATGCAATCAATGTATCATAACCATTTTCAGCATCCAGGAAAGATGGATTAAAGATGTGTTTGAACTTTTCTGTTTAAATGTGTGGCAGTTCTATCACACTGAACATTGTCCTTGAAAAAATTATCGAATTTTGATTAACTGCTATTTGATTTCTTATTAACGATATTTGATTTTAGAATTTTCACATGATGAGCAATAATATCAATCACCATAAGAAATGCATGTTAGAGTACCAAATGTCAAAAAAGGCACATTTCATGTGATATTAAAATTCCCTTTGTTAGGCATAATAAACAGAACGATACAGAACAAAAAGAAAGTTACAAAATGAGTAAAATTCTTGTAAGTTACTGCAGGGAAAGAAAAACTAAAGTGTTTTGCTTTCTGAAACTACATCTACACAAAATCAGTTAAAAACCAATAACTAGCGAAATACAATATGCGGATGGACAAATTTGATGAACTATTAAAAAATTAATGGCAATGGTTCTCGAGTTTTCATCTACTTATTTTCTAGTGTCTTGTGCTAATAAAACAATAAATAGGTTCTAAAGGTGAGAAAATATTAAGTGGTAGAAGAAAAATTTGCGAAAATGGATAAAATGCACGAGAATGAACTATCTAGGCATAAATGTAAAATATTAATCCATAATACTTGCATATTGATAAATAAATACTTTAAAAAACAGTTTTAGTTGCTGTTTTAGTATTTTTTTCTTTTTACATTACTCTACTTTTAAACGTTTAACATTTTTAGGAGCCAATTATGAGTGAAAGTTGAGGGCCACCTGTACCTTTACATATTAGGATAGCTATTACCCAAAAAGTATTGAAGTTAATATGTGAATACTCTCAGATATCAGGATTTTCTGATAGTATTAAAAATTAATGTTTTAAATCAGTTATGAGTGAAAATGGCATATATTTATTCAATTTTTTTTTCATTTCATATTCCCTTAAATCTACAAATTGTACAATTAATTTAACAAAGCAATAAATTCAACTTTTTTGAAACTGTTATCATTTTAAGGACAGTATAAAAACATGATAAACTTTCAACACTAAAAAATATAGGGAAAAAACTTAGTCTTTTGAAGAAAAAAAAATGATAAAAAATCAGCTTGATTTTTTATCATTAACCATTTTTATTTTAACCCAGGGATGGCCAACCTGCGGCATGCATGCCATAGTGTGGCATGGGGGAGTTGTAACAGTGGCTGGTGAAGACGTACTGAAATTTTTTTTAAAAGATAATAAATAACTATTTTTTTACAATTTTTTTGGAGTGGGGTTGTCTCAGACAAAAAAAACCCTTCAAAATTTGGATCAAAATATGCTTACATAAATGTTTTCTGCTATGTACATAATAAAATAAATCTCACTCAAAACTAGCTCATGTGTACCTTTAATAACCTAATTTTGTAGGCATCTGTAAAAACTAATTCTAATATAAATGACTTGGTAAGAAAAGCAGTAATTCAAAAGCCACATGAAGTACATACTGAGTGTTTAATAATGATTTTGAATTAAATGATTAAAAAGTTACTCATTTTTATTTTATACTTAACCTAATTGATTGAACTTGTTAAAAGTTTATTAAAATAAAAATTTAAGTTGTGGGTACTTTCGTCTTATTAATTATATTTTTAAATTTTAATAATTAGAATTGAACTTTTTTAAAACAGACTTGTATTAAAAAATGTGCTATTTGCATAAAAATCCCATAATAAGCTCATAAATAACATTTCTTCACTTTTCCACATTTGTTCATAGGAAAAGTTGGAAGTGGCACGTTTAACTATTCTTTATCAAACAGTGGCACTTTTCTCAAAAAGGTTGGCCATCCCTGATTTAACTGTGTAGCATCCATTTTTACTCTAAAATTATAACAAATTTTAATCAAAACAAACAAAAATTTAAAAATTTGCAGATTGTGTCTTAATTTTAATGATAAATATTTCACTTACATTTAAATATCTTCCAATGTTTCCTTTACTCTTAGCATCCATAATGTACAATGAATCTTCGCCAAAAAATGAACGGGTTGACCTATCTTCAATTGGCCTATTATTTTGAAATACAGGGACTGAACATTTCACACTAAGGGACCTCTTTATAACACATCTTGCCCCATTTTCTACAATAGGGTACATAAAAAAGTTAAATATTAAATAGTTACAAGAAAAACAAATGTACATCAGTGAGGAAGATGTAAGCATGATAAGTTCACATTATTAAACAAATTAATAAACTTGAAAATTGCCTTAAAGTAAATAATCAATACCTTCTCAATAATATTAAAGCACAATAAGAAATTCAAATATTACTATTGTATATGCTTAGGTCAAAAACTTTCAAAAGGAATGAAACTTAGTTGTACAAAGCTTGTTCAAGTGAAAAAAGGGACTTTAAAAGAGAAGTGGTGTTCCGGGAGATGGAAACATCAAGCATCTGCTGTAAATGGTACAGTACGTCTTGAGAAGTAGTGGCATTTGATTTAGCAGTTGTATATCATTTGTGCACACAGGAATATGCCAGAACCAAATAAGGGTATGCCATGGATTAGTCCGCAGAGATGTAGAATGTTGCAGTTCAAATGTTATCTGTGTAAGGTACTTGTGGAAAAGATGGTTATAGGTGAATCCGGAACTTGCATGGGACTAAGTGTTTGTTTCATTTTAGAGTTTTGGTGTAAAAACTTTGAAAGTGGATGCATCTGAAGGGCAGATATGCCCCGTCTAAGTCAGCAAATGTAGTTAATATGCAAGAAACATTGATTTCTAGTGAAAGACAATTGCCAAATAATGACCTAGCAGATTGCATAAAGCTTGTCATTAATGAAGGCAGTTTTCCCACTATTCTGTATTAGCATTGTGCCTACATTAAAGTCAGTGCAACATGGTTTCCAAAACATCTTGATGAAGGCAAGAAAGTGTTTGCTTTCACCATAAGCAACATTATAAAACAGAGAGAAACAGCTTTCCTATCTAGATTGTAGTGTCTGAATATAGAAACATATCAGCATAGAATGATAACATTCTAGTTCTCTTGTCAAAAAAAAAAATTTAAAAAAAAATAAATAAAAAGAATGAATGAATGAAAAGGTTTTTTTTTATTTCAAATTGACAAAGTAATGTTTCTTTAAAATAAGTAAAAGATTAAACAGGTCCCTTGCTTTGAAGTGGAGAATAGGAAGAACTACCATCAAGAATCACAGATACAGTTTGCTGTCAAAAAGATGTTATTCTGTTCTGCAGAGTAATATCTGCTTGTACTTACATTACAAAATATTACACTGATCTTCTCAAGTGCCTCTGTGAAATTCATGATCATACTCCCTACAGTCCCTATCTGTTACTTTGTAATGGGACATTGGTCTGCAGATGACAATGAGGCCCATGTAGTACTGAGGAATAAGGTTCTGTCTGTAAGCAAACACTTTCTTCAAAATCAGAATCCAAGATCTTGCAAAACTACGGCATAAAAATTTTAATCGACACTGAGATTATGCATAATAAACAATATGTGCACAGATTAATAGCTGATTTCACTTGTATAAACTGTTCTCAAGATGGCAATGTAAGCTGTTTGTTTCAGGCATACATTTTTATTCACTTTATAACACATAGATGCACACACAATTTCCTTAATGTAATATCAACTATATACGACGGTTCAATTTTCAATCATACATGTATTGCAAATGATAAATGCGTGCAAATTTTTTTTATTTAATATTACCCATTTTCACTAAAACAAGCTTTATAAAAGAATATATTGGCATCCTTCTAAAAAAACAAGGATGGAAGTGGAAAGGTATACCATTCTTTCTTTGAAAATAGATGAAATATATATATATATATATATATATATACATATATATATATATAAGACATTGTTATATTCAATAATATAGAATCTAATGATCTCTCTTTGATAACAGAAATCAACTTATTTTTAAAAAAATTTACTTTTTTAAAATAAGATAGGGCAGCAAAACAACAAATGAAACTTCAGTATCATAATAATGCAGAAGAAACAGGCAACAGGGTGAAAACACAGAAAACAAATCACTGTAAATCACACAAAACAAATAAAGAAATTGGTACAAGGTATACTTTCAGGAAATATTGAGAAATTAAGAGTTAAATTTCAAGTAAGAGGATTTATTCCTTCACAAGAGTTTGTTGATTTTGAATGCATTGCTTTAAGTTATATAAGGGCTAATAAAATAATCCTCTCATTAGTAATCCATAATAAAATGACAAGGACAATATCTGAGACAGAGTATAACTTTCAAACTTCCTCACCCCAAGATTTTATTAATACTAGAAGGTTCGTCGGTGTTGATTGGACACTGGAACCTATTTATTTTGTTCTACTTTCTGCACTTTTGCAGTGGTGCAACAAGCATCTCGAAAAATAATGTCAACATCAGTTTTTAAGATATAAAGCGTCATAATATATGATAATTGCATGAAATAATATTAAAAAACTAAACTCTATTGTAAACAGTGTTATATAGCAGTGTTGAAACAACACCGATGGACATTTAAGAGATATCTGGATGATTTAGAGTTAACAGCCTAAGGCTGTAATAATACTGCTTTTACAACAACCCAAATTAGCAATTTTATTACCCTGCATAAGCCTCTTGATGAAATTAGCATAAGAACTCATGATTAATTTATAATCATCCAGAAATAAAGTTCTCAATCTTAATCACTGGACCACAGTTGTATTTTTTTAAGGGCATATTTGGGGGATTTTTGAAATACATTAACAGCGCAATGCAATCTTGCAGTGCAGGGCACACATCCAAATATTCAATGGTCAACCAGAGTCAAAGAGAGTACAGCCAAGCAAGTTGGCGATACCAATTTGGTAGAGATGTGACCTCACACAGTCATGTCCTCCATCAAAAATCTAAAACAAACTACAGTAGCTTTTCAAGAAGCTTCAGGAACTCAGGACGGGTTCTCGTTCAAAACTGCCTGGCTCCACAGCTTCCAGTTTAAAATTATGTTTGAAGGTCACATTAATAAAAAACTTTAAAGAATGAAAAGTAGAAATTCTTGTGGGTCTTCGGATCACGAGAATTCATTTCTTAACAAGAAAGTTTGCATGCTCATTCTCAGCAATGTCACTGGTACCCACTGGAAAGAAATTTTATGAGGAGTCTTTTAAAAATGATCCGCATTTCAAAATTGTTTGTGAATTACAGAGGTAATTTTGTGATAAAGCCAGTAACGCTGATTGAGAGTTGGAAAATACCATGGCCCTGTTGAACTTGGAAGTTCTTAGTAATAGTTTCATGACTGCAACTGAAATAGTTTAAATCTCGTCATCAAAGGCAGTAGTAAAATGATCTACTAGTAGGTAAAAGCTAAAAATTCACAAAAGATCTAAAAGGAAGCCCTCAGTGAAAACATGTAGCCATTCATTTTTAGGAATCGATTGTAAATAGCTCAATAGTTTCCAGAGCTTTAGGTTGTTCGGGAGACATTTCTCTCTTTAATACCTTAGTATGAAGTTCAAGATTTATAACAAGATGAATATAATTCAAAGGGCACAGAGATAGAGGTAATATAGAAATCTCCTGACAAAGCTCCGAAGAACAAGTGACCTTCATGGTCGTTGTATGAATCCCTCCAGAGGTTTTAAAATTTCTAGCTCTGTTTGGATTACAATTCCTCTATAAAGGATTATTAGGCAAGCTTTTAAGTTTTTTAAATAATACTATTGCCTTTCTCTGGATGGATATATAAAATTGTTTGGTGATGGTCAAGGCCTTTATAGCAAAGATGGGAGTAGATTTCACAGCTCTAGTTATGATACAGAGGGCTTAATTCTGAAATACTTCAAGGCATTGGATGTCTTTGGGTGTAGTGATGAGAACTTCATTATAATAGCCAATAACTGCTTATATAAACATTTTATATGTGACACTTACAAGGGGAGGGCATGACTTAGAAAACTAATTTTGGGACGAAACTTGATGTAATAGCAATACTCCTTTAGTGTGTTCAACCTTCAATGCATTAGTGCCGAATCACCAGTCAATTTCAAGAAAATAGCCTTCAAAATTCATGCTGAGCTTTTACACAATTAAGTCTTAGTTTCTCCGGTGACGCAGTGGCATAGTTGGTAGTACACCTGCTTTCTATACATTTTTTTTTTTCGCAATTCGTTTAATTATTTTTTAAAATTAAATTGGGTAAAACTCTATTTAATGTAAAGTATTGGTCACAGTTTTGTTCTTGTTAACTCTCATTCCATTTTCCCAGCATTAATATTTCTAACGCAGAATCTAAAAGTCCCATGAAGACTGTCTTGGTTCTTTTTCACTAGATTATTCCATAAAACGAAATCATCAGCAAAGTATAGTCAACAGCTGTTGACAGAAAACCTAGTAAATCATTAATGAAAATATTAAAAAGAATTGGGCTAATTACTGCATCCTGTGGGAGGCCAGTTTCTGTTTAAAATTAGAGATCTGATGGCTGAAAACCTTTGAGAGATAAAATTCTTTATCCAAGTAAACATACTATCGCAAATTCCTAAATGCTGTAGTAATCTTCTATTTATTACAGACGTTCAACACATCTGGGCATTATTTCACAGAAAATAAATAATTTTCTACGAATATCTTTATTGATGGATGATTGGATATTTTGTCTAAGTGTTATATAGACATGAGATCTATCCATCCATCAATAAAGGTAAAGATTATACCACTATAAAATTATAAATTGATAGTATTGCAGGTTATTACTGTTATTTCATCCCACACAAGAAATTATTAATATCTTCTCAATTAAACTTGTAGCTAGGTTGTAATAAAATGATATTTTCTATCAAATCTTAAAATATTCATAACAGGAATGTTACAGGATCATTATTTTTTAAAAAGATGCATCAGCAGAATTTAGAATATACTAGATATGAATTGCTACCTAGTTTTCTAAGATATATAAATCTTTGAAAAATACGAGAATCAGTGACAAAGAAAATAACTATTATTGCTTACATCCTTGCTCAGTGTATGTATTTTTGGTAAAGAAGTCTGCCAATATTCCTTGATTACTCCCCTTACCTCCAAAAAAGGTTCTTAATTTCAAAATAAGAGAAAAATATAAGTTTTGTAGATTTTTTTAAAAATTAGGTGATAGATGGTTAAAGCAAAACACAAACTCAAAGAACGTGTCAGTTTTTCTCTGTCTTGAATAATTCAGGGGGAAAAAAGAAAACTTTTCTTAATTATGAATAATTAAACTTCTAAATCAAGTCCTAAATCATAACACACAAATGAGCATTTAAAATGCAATACTGATATATGATCAGGAATATTACCATTTTCAGAGATTTTTGGAATTCTTTTTAACTCAATTTTATCCAAAAATTCAGCAGATTCAGGACTTAGGGGACGAGGAAATAGCGTGAAAGAATCTGTAGAGCAAAAGACAAGGATGACAGAAACAATGAGACTTTAAATTTATTTTCTATTATGTTATACTAATTTTAAAACAAATAAAAGTAAAAGAAAACAAAATTGAAATTTACAAATAAAGAACAATAACAAAAGTGGCAACCAAGAAGGGGGGAAAAAGAAAAAAAGACTCCCTTTGTCCAAATAATTTTTGGTAATAACATATGTGCAAATTTAAAGAGATAAAAATCTACAAAAGCAGTTAGTTCTAGTATTAATTTTAATGATACAAGATAAAAATCGACAAAAGCAGTTAGTTCTAGTATTAATTTTAATGATACGAAAAGCAATCCACCAACTTGTAAACAATAGTTACTTACCATAAAATCCGGTGTATAACGTGCACCTATACTTTCAAGCTGCATTTTTAATTTTTTAGGTATAATCGCTGTATAACACCCGTCCCCCTTTTTTTTTTATCAATGAATCTTAATTATATGTCTGCAATTCAATTATGTTTCGAAGTAATTTATCCGAGGTACTATACCATGATTTTAAAAAAAAATTGTGTACCTTTAGAACTACAGTCCTTTAAGTCATAAGGTATGTTACTTCTTTTAAATAAACAGTATTTCGATTGATGTAGAAGTCTAATTCTTTTTGTGCTTATCTCATTTTTCTACTTTTGAAGTTATAATTTTTATACCCATCATATAACGCGCACTCATAAATTTTGATCTCATTTTTGGTGTTGAAAGTGTGCATTATACGCTGGATTTTACAGTAATAAAATAAATAAAATTTAGGAAAATATTAATTATGGTCTTTAAAAAATATTTAATGCCAGTTGTAATTTAAGAAAAGGAAAGAAAAACTGGTAAAGAAATTTAATCAAATATACATCCAATAATTATTTTTCAGAACAATAATTCTAAAAGACTAAAATCATTAAAAACAGTACACCATTTCATGAGAGAAAAAACACTAGTTATTGATATATTATATTATGGTAATACTTTACTCTCCTCATCTTAGAACCAGGATTTATTTTGACCAACAAAGTTGCAAACCAAACTGATTATTAATCAGATATCAATCCTTTTCAACACTATGAAAATTGTATAAGAATAAAAAAAAATCTTAATACACACAATTGTCATGCATTATGTAAAAATTACATTTATTCTATCATAAATATTAAATTTTTTTTGTATTTTTCTTTTTGACCCAACTGATGTAACTATCATAATTTATTATCTTTTTTGTGGATATGGTCATAATTCAAGGAGAAGGTAGACATGCATAAATACAACAAACACATACTAAGAGAGCTAAATGTTTTTATGTCACTTAAACAAATTAATATAATTGTTAAAAAAATTATGAAAAGAAAGCAACAATTTCTAACATGAAAAAATTTGAAAACACTTCATGTCACAGAATGGAAACTGTTATCAATTAGTCTAAAACAGTTGACTTAATAAGTTTTTAAATATTATATATATATATTGGGATAGGAATACTACAACTGTGATCATTACAAGTCCAAGGAGTGTTGTGGAAAATGAGCAATCAATAGTTAATGCCAATTATTCAGAGTTCTCAGTCAAGTATTAAAATAAATTACGAAATTTAGAATTACAAAGCCATGCAATTAAAACAAAGACCCTTCAAGACATATTGCATGTCAGAAATATTGGCCATAAATATGATATTGTCCACCATTGGTAAGAATTCCTGGACTGATGGATTTTTAATTGGGCGTATAAACCTTTCCAGCAACCTTTTTAAATAAAATTTTTGCAACATTAGAAATTTAAATGGAAATTTAGACAAATCCACAACTATCTATACATATATTTAATATTTTGTAAAACAACATGTAGCTTTTCTACAGACAGCATCAAAGTTAAATTATAAAAGCATTTAACTCTAATGCAGAAAAATTATCATTTTTCTGAGATTATCTCATGGAATTTTTATGGCTTTTAGTTTAAATAAATTCAAATCAAAATTCTTCACATAAAATTAAAATTGGAGAGCTTCCAATTATACATGACAATTCAATACAATTATGATTGCTTTAACCAAAATGTTTTACTATATAAAACAAAAATATAGTACTTCCCAGTTATAAAGTGGACAACACAAAATCTCATCTATATACATTGCATACATCACTAAAGGAATAAAAGTCCTCATCAATTCTACTAGACATAAATAATTAAAAAATTAAGGTAAAATGAATCTTAATATTGAATTTTAACAAGTTACTCAAAAAAAAATTTGTTCCATTTGGCATTAAAAAATAAGAAAAAGATTTAAAAAAATATATTTTAAACAATTTGCTTAGTGTAATAAAAACTGACATAAGTGAAATAAGGTTTTTTAACAAAATAAAAACTAAAGAGCCAAGGAAAATAAATGCACAATTATTTTTTGGGGGAAGAACAGAAAAAATACAATACAACTGAAGATTTTTGGTGGAAAAGATGACATCAAAAAATTATTAACTTCGAATATAAAAAATTTTTTATATGGAACTCACATTGCATGTCTCATATTAAAAGCTATTTTCTAATTTATGCCTGAATTTTAAAATGTAAGGCAAAATAACAATAAATTTAATAATACAGAACAAAGGCTAAAATCGAAGGTTTTAAGGGAGTATTATTGAGAAATATCTTACTCTGCTTGCTATAATATTTCTTTAAATTAAATTTCACACTGGCAAGAGAAGCAATTAACAATATCCTTTTCAAAATTGGTTTTCATAGAGCTCAATATTCATTTTAAATCAAAATATATAAATATTTAGTTAGAAAGCTCTAAAGCTATTAAAAATTTCAAACTATTTAGAGTCCTTGTTTGACTACATGTGAAATATGCTGAAAAGCAAATAAAAGGTTGCTATCTAGAAACAAAATGATAAAATAATACAAAAAAGAAAATACCTGACGGTCTTATTATATCAGGTAATTCTTTAATCTTGTTTTTTCTTTTATAATCCAAATTTGAATTAGAATCATTTGAAGAAGCATTGGATGAAGAATCAAAATTCGTTAAATGTGATCTTCGGCGACTTCTGTATTCCAAAAAAATTGGAGTGTACAATAAATCAATTAAATTCAACACAGATGTATCTTATGAACTAAAATAATTGTTTCAAGTAAATGATAAAATGAACAAAGAAAGAAATATGACTTTTTATTTCCTTATAAGATTAAATATATAACAATAAAATTACCTGGTAGTATAAGCAGTAACTCCAGAACTTCTAATACTAGATTCAAAATCAGAATCTTCATCACAGATATTTACTTCAGAATCACTATAAATAAAATAGGATATATATACATATGATATCAATAACATTGTGAGAAATTCTCACATTTAACAAACAATATATAACTATCAAATTTTTAAAAAATAATGAAAATTGAACTTTTGAAGAAGTCTTTTAAAATAAAGAATCATCAAAAGATATCAACTTGAAAATGTAAAACTATCTCTCTGTAAAGAAAAAAAAACTGCCCTTATCCAGATTTAAATTCTAAAAGTTTGTGTAAATACCATTGTTAAGTTTTGTAATATTAATAAAATTTTCATTCTTATTGCACAAAAGGAAGCGGCTTTTGATTTATCTTTTTTTAAACCAAGGAATATCTTTTTAGAATGCATGTTAATAAAATTATGTCTGTTTTCTGTCCTTTCTTATGTTGAATATAGATTTTAAATAGTATAAAACAAACAGTCAACTTCAATAAATCAAAAGACTAAAATATAATCAAATATTATGAAAACAATTTGAATTCACTCCAAAAACACTGGATTGAAAAATTAACGCAAAAATGTTATTTTAAAAAATCATTTTTCACATACGACGAACTGGATTCATTTTTATGATTATAATCCTCGTCATTTTTTTCCATCTTCTTATCTAGATCCAAATCATCCAGCGTAACCTCAGATTCATAATCTTCTTTAACTTTTTCAGCAACTTCTATGTGATCTAATTCTGCTAAATATTCATCTCCAAACTGATTGCCATCCTATCAAAAGAAGAAAAAACTTAGTAAATATACACATAAGTATATAGATATAACTTGAATATAAATTTACTCTACAGAAGATAACATTAATTTAAATAACTGCTCAGATTCCAGTTTTTTACAAAAAAATATTTAACCAGTCTCCATGAGAGGTATAATCACATTAGACAGTCATTTTGAGTATGCTGCACTTATGGTTATTTATATTCAATTATATTTCAATAGAATAAGACATTTTAATCCAGTGTGTATGAGAAACGATTGAAATACAAAAATGAATGCAACTATGGGGCAAAAATAAAATGCTCTAAAACCTAAAGCAAACAGCAAAGTCATTGGTATTAGGGATGAACCCTAGTCCTCCCTGGCTTATCTTAAGAAACTATATTTCCTTTATTTTTAATCATTCAGTTAAACTGGCCCTATCATTCTTAGATAGAAAGACAGTTTCACTAACTCAAGATCTAAACTATGATACAAATACAATACTTATAGATTTTTGCTAAAATGATTGCTATTCTTGCTATACTGACTTTTAAATTAAGATTTTCTTTAGTTTAATACTATCTGCAGCCATTTAAAATATCTTATAAAATGTCGGTGGGGTGCCGAACTTTTTTGTGTCTAGTATATAGTGCACCTTTTCCCTATTAAAATATGTCATGATTGACTTGCTGTCATAGGTGTTGTGAAAAGCACTAATTTATCATGCAGTCTGTTCAGAGTGTGATCTCAAAATTGGCTTCACAATTGACACGTTAGTTACCCCTGCCCTAGAGGACCCGGTGAAAAAAAAACATTACAAAAAATCTTCAGTACAACTTCATAAGCAGCAGCATGTGTAAAAAAATTACCAATATCAAATTTTATATTAAGCAAACAATACACATCAACTTTTTAATGAAACAAAATATTTACACATTTACACAATCCAAAAATCATGGTTGATTTTGAAGAGGATGATTTCAGTATTAAAATAATCTTATGAGCTCAAAAAAAAAAAAAAAAAAAAATGCTGGCAAACTCTAATAATTATTATTTTTTTTATTTGAAAGTCATATTAAAGATTAAATTTATTTAAAATCAAATCTTAGTATTATTTACAAGATAAATATATCCAAATTTGGACAGTGGTAATAAGTTGCAAGTCTTACCTCATCAGCTCCTTGTTCAGTCAATATCTGTCCAGCATATATACAAATGAACATACCAGCTTCAAGATCATCAAGACACCTAATACCCCAGCCTTTTCTATGAGTTTTGAACATTTGCAAACGTACCTAATTTTGAAATTAAAGTAATCATTCATGCCATGCTTATATGATAAAAACGGAGAATAATTACATTAAATTCCATACTTATTAAAAAAGTAATTGACTAAGGATTACATTTAAAAAAAATCTTAAGCATTCATCTATAATTAATTCATACTTCTTATATAATTAATTGCTTAAAATTTAATATATATTTTCAACAACTTTTTTTCAACAATTCACAACCGTTTTTAACTGCAAGTAATGAAGTTTCTGATCATACAGGGGGGGGAATTACATATATATAAACAGTTTTGATTATGATTATTGAGCTAATTCTCGAAATATATAGTTATATATATATGTGAGTGTGTGTGTATATCATATTTACTCAAACCTAAGCCACCATCGATTCTAAGCCACACCCTAATTCTCTACTTGTTTTTGAGAAAAAAAATTTTTTAAAGTGTAAAAAATTCAACAAATACTTAAGAAATTTTAAAAACTTAATGAGAAATAATAAGAAGTTAATAATTAATTTATTTGACCAGTACTAAAAACTTTCAAACACATACATGAAACTTTAATTACTCTGTCAGTATCATGTTTCAAAAGTGATTTGTCATAGCAGACTTCGGAATTGGTGCCGTCCTTTTCATTTTCCCATACAGTCTTCCATGAAATCTAATGCATTTGCGAAGCAACATTTTTTTTAAGAATGTATAATAGAAGAATGTAAAAGAACTATTAAAGATGATTGAAAATTTACTAGCAAAAATTACATCATTTTGTTTACACCATCGACATATATTTGTTTCATCCATGTCAAATTTTCAGTGGCTGCTACCCTGTTCTCGTTTTTTTCTGCATATAAAATTGTCCCCCTTTTCATACTTGAGTCATAGTGAACTTGTCTTGATGCTATTACCGATACCTTTAATGTTTAGGTGATTAAAGAAAGTGTATTCAAATGATTTCCTAAATGAGTAGACAACAATGTTTCGGATAGAATTAGTAGAGATAAACTGTGGAATAGGATAAGTTATCAATACAAGTGACCAGAATGGAAAGTTACATTTTTCTTTTGAAAGGGGTTGAAACTCAATTTTTCCCATCCAGCAAATGTTTTGCCATCGATTTTAAGCTGTATTCAATTTTTAATAGCCTGAAAAATGATGCAGCAAATATTTGAGTCAATTTGGTATATATACAGTTCAATGGCACAACACCCCATGGCAGGTCAAAACCTATTGTGACCACTTCAGTTTCCAAGACCTTGGGCTATGAGGTGCATGAGCTGATGTTCCAGTCAGATGGTCAGTCTGACCGAAAACTACCAAGCAAACTCCCCTACTGCTTAATTCCCAGGCAAACTTGGTATTTCATAATTGAGTCAATGAAGGGGCCCAGCTAGGGGTTTGAGCCCCGGACCTGTGACATGGAAGCCCGATATGCTGCCACTGGACATCATATATTTTTATAAAAATAATGAATACAAACAAAAGATAATTTTTATATTCTTTTCACTTTAAAACTCTACATTTACTATCCTTTCTTAATTAATCTTCTCTAATTTCACACATTTTACAGAAATGGGGATCTATAAATATAGTTTCTTGTTGACTGTTTTTCAACACGGAACACACTTTCTTAAAGTTGCTGGATTCCTTTTCATAAATGTGAAATTTTAGGTAAGTGCTTGAAGTTATGTTTGCTCTTCTTAATTGTATCTTTTTGTTACTGTTTTTATTTATACAATATTCTTTCAAATCAATTCTGCTGATAAATAGCTTTGTGTTCGTTTGCATAAGCAAATTTTATATTTAAGTGTTTTTCACTCATGGTTCATATTCATTTTCTCTTGCACTATATGTATTAATTTTCAACGGAAGGAGAAGGTTATGATCTTTATAAAGCAAGCTTAACCCTCCCTATTTTCTAAAGCTATCACTGACCTAAGTCAGTAGCAAACGTTAACCGGTCCGGAAGATAAAGAGGTTGAGAAGCACTGCTATACAGTTTTATGTCACGGAGATTCTAAGGATGTGATAGAATTCTGATAAACTTTCAACCAAATACAAAAATGTTACACATTATGATATTGAATTGTACATCCATTTTTGTGAACCTTAACAGAAAAGGATTACAAGAAAAGTATTGCTGTGAAACCTGCGATTTTTTTCCGAATGTCAATGTATTGGCACTTGTAATGACTAGGAAAGGGATGGTTTCTATCAACTTGGAACTTCTGAAGAAATGTTAAAGCAAGTATATGCGAAATAATTTATTTTGTGCCCTAACTGGCTCAGAATTAAAGATATTCCTGACCACAAAATTCCTCCCCTGTCAGTTGCAATTGTTCAATCCAATGGAAGCGGTCGAGGATTCGTCAAATGTATATGTAAAAAAAAGTACCAACATAAGAATTGTTTTAGCATAAAAAATTAATGAAATGTAATTCAAAATGTCATTCAAACCTATCATGTTGCAATGAGTAGATTAATTTTATTTTCTTAATTTTTTTTATAAGAAAATTTTGTTTTCTTCAATAAGAAAGAGATAATTTGTTTTTGGTACAACTTTCGTTTTCCTATACGTATTTTAAATAATTTTTTTAGTGGCACTCTCATTAGTCTGTCCGAATAACATTTGTATTTCCAGGAATGCACATCATTGATACAATAGTCTTATCATGACCTTATTTCATACTTTGCCGAAATAGCTTTGGCCATTCTATAGAATACCTAGACATTCTGTACAATGCCTAGGCAAAGAATGTAATAAATTTCATATTTCATACTTTGCCTAAAAACTTCCAACATTCTATAGAATGTTGGCATTTCATACTTTGTCAAAAACATATACACTATATATAAATACACTTTCCCATTGATACAAAAGATACATACTTGTAAACCGTTTTGTACCACTCTGTTTCCACACCGTGGTCCACAGCTGCATTGAGAGTTACATTCATAAACTCTAAAAAAAGAAATGTTTTAATCATTACACATAAATTACAACATGATTTTAATAGTATATTCATAAAGCACGTACGTCCCTTCTTGTGCCATTTGAAAGTAAATTTGATTAATCCAAACTTGAAAATTTTTACTCAGTCATTTACAAATTTGGGAATACCTTTAAAATGATTATGGAAATAAAAACAGTGAAAGGAAGTTTAGTAATTTAAATGTTCATACTCATATTCAAAGTCATCACTTTTAAGATATATTTGTTCATAAGTACTTCAAAGACATAGTGGGAACAAAATAAAATAGTAATTTGAATAAATTAAAACATTAATTCTTTGAAGTTAGCATACTTACCCAGTAACTACAGATTCTTTCAAGCGACGATGCTTGTAGCCCAAATGCTCAGAAAATCTTCTAGTTTTAGTTTTATTTGTTATTCTCTGACATTCGCATCGTTCCGAATTCTATAAACAGAAGAGTCAGTTTATTAGTTACTGATAAATGGACATTAAGTAATGCATTTAAAAAACTCAGATAAATAGAGCCAAATTATGTATTTGTGATAGGAATTCTGAGAATAAATTTAATGTTAAGAAAATAAAGTGATAGTTTAAAAAGGGTATAAAATAAAAATTAGAAATTAAAGTAATATATAGTTTTGGTATATGTATGTCCTGATTGCACATAGCTAGTTCTGAGAGTGAGAGAATATTAACGTCGCACTGATTAGCAACACGAGGGCTTTTGGCGACGGTCCGCGTAATTTTGAACCATGGTCAAGTGACGCTGACGACACCTGAGCTGGCACCCCCCTCTCCTAACTACCACACCACACCAAGGGGAGGACATTTGAGCTCTCGACAGATTTAACGTGCATCTCTCCCCTACACGGCGGGTCTTCAGTGGTACTAGGATCGAACTCATGACACGCTAGCCATGATCCGACGCCTAGACCACTCGGCCACTTCTAGTTCTGAGAGGGCCCTGTATCAAAATCTATTTAGGGTTTTTTTGGGGAAAATAAACAAATATGATCGCACAAATAAAACTCAACTAAATGTGTTGCAATAAGTATTCATAGGCATACAAATTTTAAAATTTCATTACTTATGAATTAGCCTATTAGTTTAAGTTATGAATTAGCCCCCCCCCCTTCTTTTGCAAACACATTTAAAATAATATCCACAGCAGAAGACGATTTCAGTTTTTCAAGCTTATAAGTTTCTATAGGCAGTATTGGAAAATCCGATCTTGTCATATGAAAACCTATAAGATAATTTTTAGCTTAGATGAACTTCTTTCAGCTGTTTCATGTGTAACCACTAAGATTATAAGTAGCAGGCATGCTGTTATAACATCTGAAAAACTGGAAAAAATATAAACTAAAACAAATTGATAAATTTAAAAACATTTCTCTGACTAAAAATTAGTTAAATCCACAATGTATATCTGAAGGCAGATCAGCTTCTCAAAACGTTATTACAGGACGAGAACTTTGGTTCCCCTGAAAAAATTACGACTGACCAAGTCCACCAATTTGAGACACAACTTTTAAAACATCTCGGCATGTTCACTGCATTCAACTAGCTATCACCCATGCTCAAACGGAATTATTGAACATGTCCATCGACAGTTCAAGGCCTCTTTGATGTGCCATCCAGACTTATCTTGGTCCGAAGCTCTTCCAGTAGTGCTACTTGGCATTTGCATTTTCAATCTTCATCCGCAAAGCTGGTTTATGGTGAACCCTTATGCCTACCAGGGGAATTTATTTCTCCTTTTCCTGCAGTCAATCAGCGCCTCTGCTTTTGTTGACCGACTTAGGATATACATAAGTAGGCTCCGCCCTGTTCCTGCTTCTTGTCATGCACGTGGTACACCATTTGTTTTCAAAGATCTGGAAACTTGTACCTATGCTATGCTTCGAGGAGACTCCATTTGTGGCGCCTTACAATCTCCATATTCAGAACCTTATTGTATTTTGCAATGTATCGGAAAGGTTTTTGTGCTGCGCATTGGCACAAAGGAAGTTCGTGACAGTGTGGATCGCATGAAGCCCACCTATGTCCTTGCCAATGATCCTCCCAGTTTTGGACCTTCTCTTCCGACGCCTGGTTCTTCGAGACCCACTGTAACTACTTGTTCGGGATGGCGAGTACATTTTTACTGATTTTTTTCAAGCCTAAACTTTTTTTCTCCCGGGGGGGGGGGGGGGATGTGGTGCCATCACTATTACTTATTATCACTATCATCATTTATTATTTGCAAGTGGCCACTATTGTAATATTGTAAATAGACACCACTATTTTTTTCTCAATTGTTTTTATATATGTTGATCGTGCTGGGTGCTATTTCAATAATTACCCCACTATTTTAATTTTATTGTTTTGTATATATGTTTGTGTTAATTCAATAAACCTTACCTTGCTTGTCCGACTTGGTTGTGTGCTTAAACTAAGTATGTGGATTAGCTTTCCCTACAGACTTAATCACAGCAGATACCCGATTGGTTTTTATATTAAACATATCGATTTTTACAAATCTCGGCATTAACAAAGACGTTGTATACAAGTAGGCATGAATGATTTAATATTATTTCACATATAATTAATTTATTGTCCTATGTTGAGGCAATATGTATGCGTTTTTTATATTTTAATTATTTACAGAAACTATAAATTTTGATTCTTGATAAATGTATGCAATTATTGAAACACATTTTTAAAGTCATATTTCCTGGCTTTAAAGAACATTAAACGAAACAAAAACCACCCTTTTTACTGTACAAATATAGTATTTATATTGAGAGGCTTTTGCACGGTGTTTCATGTATTGTATCAACTGTGTAAAAATAAAGCCACATATGCTATGAAAACTTTTATACAGTATAAAAATCATTCATAATCATTTGAATAATTATTTTCAGTAGGATTCTATCTCTTCCAAATGCTTTGTCTAATGCAGAGGTTCCCAAACATTTTTGCCTCATAGACCCCTTGCCATGTATTTTAGCTTGGAATAGACCCCTGCTTTCCTAAAATTGAATTTTTGTAAATTTATCACTTAAATGTCTTTTTAACAGCTAATTTCAAGCTACTTACTTTAAGAGAATTAAATTTCTTAATGTATTGAATTATAGTGTTTAAAACTTAAGAAGCACATGTTAATTAGATTAAATTTTAATTAATACGTAAAGTAACTGAACAACAAACAAATGATTTTAATGGGAGTGATGACTTTGGAGCTTCAATAATAAGTTTTCAGCATTTGATATCAATCTTTTCAGGTATAACCCTAAATCTCTTCTGTTAGTAATGACCAGTTCCCCGCCCCATTCTTTTTTTTTTTTTGTTTTGGAGATTGGCAAACCGCACTGAAAATCCTCATTAGGAAAAGCAATTAAAAACTTCATCACTATATTCCATAACAGGTATGTCTTTTTAAAGCCAAAATTGCTTGCATCCATTTCTAAACTTAACTTTAAGATCTTCATTAGTGCCTATTCCAATCAGATCCTATTGTAATATGAATTTTTTTCAATGTGTATATATGAATTGATTTTGACTACGGCAATATAAACCATACTCAAAGCATTCTCAAACCCAGTTTCAAAATCTGAATAAAGGGCATTTAAATGCTCAACGTAGATTAAAAAGTCCTGACAGATTGTCTGTGACAAATTGAGAAAATTTACGACCTTCGTTTTATACCGCTTTAGCTTAATTTTTAAAATGAACGCTGAAATATTTCTTGTATTAACAAAATTTATGCTGTCAACTTATAACTGCAAATAAACCTCATTTAATTTTGTTAAATATTTAAAATCTGGTTTGAACTAGATTAAATTTTATTTTAAATTCACAATCTGGTTTATAATGAGAGCCACTATCATAGACCCCTATCAACACCTCATGGACCCCCAAATTATTTTTTCATTTACATGGACCCCTTTCAAGTCTTCATAGACCTCTGGGGGGGGGGGGGTCCATATAGACCACTTTGGGAATCGCTGGTCTAATAGCAACTCAAGAACATTTTGGAAGTGGCATTTTCTAAACATGAAAAAAAGGAGTGAAGTGTAAAAATAAATATTAGTTTTGAAATCAATCCTTGTTAACTATGAGCACTGGAATTCAAAACATAAACAGAAATGATTTGGGTAGGTGAAATTGAAGTTACCATTTCATCCTAAAAAAAATTATTTTTATCAAAAATATTTTTATTTAAATAAATTTATGCGAATTTTAAAATGCTTTAAAATGAAACCAAAACTAAAACCTAAGTTACCAAATATCTTTAAATTTAATTGGTTACCAGATCTGAAACTTGAGGGCAAGCTTCCCAATTATATAAGTCACAGGAAAATGTAAAAAAAATCCATATTTTTGTCACTTCTAGTGTACTATGTAACCTTAAATAAAATTCTTCTAAAATTTGCCTTAGAGGCTTCAAAACTTTTGAACATAGATACAGATCATAAATTTTATTTGGATTCTTCCTAACGGAAATTTATGTTACTAGGAAAAATTGCCTCTGAAGTAATTTAAGGAAAATGTAAAGCCTCTTCTTTATTATATAATACTGATTTTCTTTTTTTAAAAAAGCATTAAAACAATACACAATTATTTCCAATAACGGCTGTTGTCTTCATCCCCTTATGATAACAATTTTATTGCTCAAAATCTTTTATATAATAATATATCAACTTTATTTTAAATACATTTAGTTTTAGTTTAAATACATTTAGTACCATTACATACCCTTGTACATTTAGTTTTAAAATAACACGATCATTTTTCTTATCAATTAATTTAATCTAACACTGCTTAGGGCCAGGGATGTCTCAAGACTTCTTGATGCCCTGGGCCCCTACACAAAAGTAGGCCCCAACTATGACCCTTAATTCATGAACAACAGTCATCACATGTATCCAGTTGACATATCGTCCAAAATTCCTAGTTTTTCGGAGAATACAACTGGAGAAAACATTTGACCATTGAAATTATTTGAATCGTGATCTTATTAAGGCTGAGTCAAGAACAGGAAGAAGCCCCATTGTGGCCGAGACCCTGAGCTTGGGTCCAGTTGGCCCATGCCGTAAGACATCCCTGCTTTGGGCTATTGAATATTCCTTAGAAATTGGAACAAAACTCAGATATTTACTAATAGTTCACTCCTTGTCTTCTGATTATTTTGAGTAAAATACTACCAGCTTTTAAAGTTTTCTAAATGTGGGAACTGAGATGTAGAGCTCACGCGGAAAAATTATAATCATTTGAAGCCAAGTGACATATTTTAAAAACATAAAAAGGAACTCTGTTAATATGACTATCGACAACATTTTACAACTTTTTGCTTTTACATATTTGGGGCCCCATATTATTGATACAGTGGTAGCTATGCCCCTGCTAAGATGGCATCTTGAAGGATGGTATAGATATTGTTTCTTTGAATAAAAAAGCATATACTAATTGTTGCTTAATTTATTTTGATCATGTGTTGTCCAACTAATCTTTAGATACTCCAGGATGTGATTGCATAAATCACAAAAGTTTGCACATTTTATGCAGCAGGTCTCAGCAGGGAACACAAAAGACTTTAAGCTTTTATAGTTTAATGAAAGAAAGTGTTAATACATAACAGGTAAAAGTAGAAGTAATTGATACATGCATACAAAGGTTGGTTGGAATGAATTTGGTCAGGTGTACAAAAATAAATTATGAGATGTGGATTCCTTACACACACATATATAATTAAATCTCACCTGACAATTATCTGTACAACTACATCCAGCTAAAAACTCCTTCCTTTCATTTAAAACCACTCCAGGTCCAGCAAACCTTTCAGCAGAATATTCAACGTGTGGTGGAGGCTCATTCTCCCAAGAATTAACACAACTGACAGGAACATTTTCTTTCCCATAAGTTACATCAGGTATTTTAAAGTAAGCCTGGAATTGATATATATATATGTTTGAAATTAATAAATGATAATAAATTGACATTAAAATAAAATAAATGATATTAAAATGAGAGTTACAAAAATTATCACAGCACATTAAGACATTTTACATACATTAAGAAAACATTATAACTGCAGTGGTTTGATTGCTGATTTTCAGGTTTACAAATCTGCAATTATAAGAACTTTAAACAATTAAATCAATGTATTTCTTAGATGATTGATTATTAGAAGCCTCACATTCCAAACTCAGTGAAGAAAGCTTTGCAGGATCTTTGAATGAAATGTTTATTTCTGCAATAAACCAAAGATTTTTTTTTTCTTGGTTTATCAATCATTGTGAAATTGATCCTTCCTTGATAGATTTCTCAAGCACATTAGATATAGGTTGACCACCATAGGAATTTTAAGCCTGCCCATACTATGTGGTACCTTACTTAGATATTTCACTTTCAATGATTAGGGAATAATGAATCATTTTAGTAGGCTATTACATTGAACAAAAAAGCATGCTTTTCACCCATTCTCAGAATCCAACTTATCACTCTTAATGAATTTTCCCAAATAAAATGTCAGATGGTACAAATAGATTCTGTAGTTAGTAGCCAAAATAAAACATGTTTATCCAAGATTAAATGAACTAATTTAAAGAGAGTAGGGCAGTGCTCTTCTTTTTGTGATCAACCTATAAATCTACTCTTGCAAAATGATTAGCTGCCATTCTAATGGTTATCTATTCAGATCACTTAAAGCGGCATATTACCATGCCCCAGATCTTATCTTTGCAATTTGGATATTAAATGGCTACCAAAAATTGTGAGACTCTTTAATACTTTTCACAATTACTACTCTGCAGCAGGAAAAAATTAGCACCATCACTAATACTGTAATAAGAATTGAATTGTGATACTATTCTAAAAAACTTTTCATCCTGCATTCATCATTCTTGATAACCTAAACTCTTAAAAAAAATTTTGCAAATGTTAGCTTTATACATAATTAAAAACAATTATCCAAATAGCCTTAAAAAATAAACTCCATATACAATGGTGGCCAAAATTGTGGACACTTTTTAAAATTGTTGTGTTTTTTTAGTTTGTATGCTTATAGAAAATGTAGTGTTGCCCAAAATGTAAAGTTTTTTATATCATTTTAAAGAGAATTTAATACTTAAGTCAATACAAAAAACAAAATTCAAATATTTTCAGCATAAAAAAAGTTATGCTGCAATAACTATTGATAAACGCTAGATACTGATGATAGCAGTGAGTTATCAGTGTTCAGTGGTGTAGCCTTTATTTTTTATTACAGCTTCACATCAATGTTTCATTGAATTGAAAATGATTTTAAGCTCTTCCTTTGTTATTACATGATGCCAGAGAACAATTATATCCTCAATTAGTTCTTTTTATCTCATGGGTACCTCATTCAGGCAAGAATTTTCAAACAGTACCACAAATTTTCAACAGAATTGAGGTCAGAACTGTTTCCTAGTCAGGAAAACAATGATATTTAGTCAAGGTGCAATGATATCAAATAAAATAATAGATTGGGCACCTAGAAAGATATGTGTGATGAGAAAGTTGTCTTTCCTAGGTTAAAATTGCAAGATAGGTGGATGGTTCAGTGACTACATTTGGAGACTGAAAGTTTTGCTTAAGATGTCAGGAGACAAATTTAATAAAAAATAAGGCAGGAAAAGTTCAACACATCAGTTGATGACAGAAGAACAAAAATACTAAGTATAAAAAATACAATAATGTCATCAACAGTCATCAGAAGTTATCAGAATTATCCCAGTGCTTCTGTCAGTTCAAAAACAATTAGGAGAAGATTAACAGATGCTAGACTAAAAGATAGAAGTCCATGAAGAAAAGCCTTATCTCCGTTTACAGCAGAGCTAAAAAAAGACTACAGTGTGTCAAAGAAACACATGAAATGAACAATTAATTAGTAGTCACAAGTTATGTATGACGGGATGAAACTAAGATATTGTTATTTGGTAGTGATGGTCGAAAATATGTAAGATGTAAAATAGGAGAAATGCTACATCCTGACTGCATCCACGCAAGTGTGAAGTACCTACAGTTTTATTATTTGGTCATGCATATCAGCAGATTGTATCAGTCGTCTTCATACCATTGATGGGACACTGAATGTCAGAAAATATATTGACACACAATTCTAGAACCTAAACTTCTACCTTCCATCAGGGATCTATTTATCAAAAATAATTCATTTATTTTTCAGAGAGATTCTGCTTTTTGACACACAGCAAAGTAATCAAAAGACTAGTATCATTCTAAGGTCATTGAGTTGTTGTCCTGGCCAGGAAACTGCCCTTACCTTAATCCTATCGAAAACTTGTGGCACCATTTGAAAAGTCTTGCCCGTATGAGGTACCCATGAAATTTTAAAAAAAAAAACTCATTGAGGATGCAATTGCTTCCTGGCATCATGCAATAACAGAGGAAGTGCTTAAAACGATTTTCAGCTAAATGGAACATCGATGTGAAACTGTAATAAAAAATGAAGGCTACCTCACTGAGCACTGATAACTCACTGCTATAATCAGTATCTAATGTATATCAATAGTTATTGCAGCATAACTTTTTTTGCATTGCAAATACAGTCGACACTTGATAATTGGAAGTTGGAGGGACCAATAAAAAACTTCGAATTATCAAGAGGGTAGGTAAAAATTCCCAAAATACACGAAGAGAAATTTTTTTCTAACACATTTAAATTTGAAACTGTAATAAAATAACAATCATACATATTTATAAAAAGTACATATTATACAGTATAGATAGTTTACAAAAGTTAAAAGTCATGTGTTAAAAAATACATTCAATACATTCATACACAATCCTACGCATCTCTTCTTCACAATATCGGAACATCCTTTCTGTACACGTACGCATGTGCAGTAAGATCTTGCGTTAAACGAAAGATATGGATGGCTGACAATAAGGTGCGTTTGGTATATTGTCTACTTAAGGGAATGAAAAAAAAGTGTCTTTCGCCTGAGGAGCCGGAAAACACTAAGAAGAGGTTGCAGAGAAATGGTCATTATAGGGGCTACGTTATAGGGGAGACACGCAGAGACAACACAACACAAAACTTGAACCTGTTTATTACAGGACTGCACATGATAGAGAGTGTTCGAATCGCCGACAGTTTTATAAGAAAACTTCGAATTATAGCGTGTTGTAGTCTGGCCAGCCACAGATTTTACTTTGAAATATTGAGTGCACCAAAATGTATTGTTTTAGTTCGAAATATCGAGTTTTTCTAGGGACTGAGCATATACTTCGAATTATCGAGAGGTTCCTATTATCGAAGGCTTGAATTATCGAGAGTCAACTGTATTTGAATTTTGTTTTTTTTTTATTGATTTTAGTATTAAATTCTCTTTAAAATGATATAAAAAACTTTGTATTTTGTGCAATGTACCATTTTCTATGAGCATACAAACTTGAAAATCATAACAATTTTGGCCAGCGCTGTATATTTGAGGGAAAATATTAAGGGCCTATTTTTTTTTAAATAATGTGTTGTTAATTCTCATGAATAATATTCTCCTAAAATTTTTCATATTTTCAACACTTATAACAAGCAGATCAATAATTAAAATTGAATTCACTTCTAGATGACTCTAAGAAAGGCTGTGTAATATATCATAATTCTTATTTTGAATATTTCCTGAAGTGGAGAAAAATTCATTTTGGATCTAGGGGTTTCAATTCAGAGGTTAATTACATTTTAAAAGTTAATTGAATCAATTAACACCATTCTTTAATTCGCCTTGAGCTTATCAATAATGATTCAAATTTTTTTCAGCCACCAGGAAAATTGCAAAAATTATTAAGGTTATCCACCCTCTCCCGTCTTTCTTTAATGATAGCATGTACCCTTGACAAAAGAGTCTGCAAAATAATTCTTGTCTGAATGGTTATTACAGGTTTATGCTAAAAATAGATTAGATAATAATTAAGACTTACCCAAATCCAAAACAAATCAAAATGTAGTTATATAATGTTAATCAACCAACTAATGAGAGAATTATATTATTAATGTGCTAAAATTGCTTAATAGATTAAAAAAAAATTATAGCAAGTTGTTATCTTTGTTTATTTCACCCCAATTTTAATCACAGTTTACCTTCAACCTCTGACTGTTTGCTAAATGTTATTTCGGATGGAAAATAGCCATTGTCTGATATAATCAAAAGTGTAATTTTTTCCCAGCTTGCCTACAATACATTAGTAAACAGAAAGCTTCTCAGTGAACGGAGAGCAAAGTTAGTCATGTGAAAGTAAAATTAACAGAGGAATGACAGTGAAGCGTATTTAAAAGCAAAGAGAATTTCTTGTGATTGATTAGTTGAAAAATGAAGTAATGTAGAAAAAAGTATACTTTTACTTTTAATTAATCATCAATTCGAAGGGAAAATATTTTTATCCAAAACACAGTATTTTCTAGGCAATACATATTTTTTAAAAGTGCAGTAATATCAAATTTAGATTTTTTTAAAAAACATGGCAAAATAAAAATTAGCTACTTTGATTTTTCTCCTATTTATCGTCTAAAATATATTCAATAACTATCACACTATTTGATTATCTGATAAAAATTCCATCCCAAAGCAACCAGTAAAAAGAATACTTCATGTATCCAATTTTTAAATAGTACATCTTGCATCAACTTAATAAATGCATTTTATTGATTAACATTTTTCTCAGAAGTTATATCAATAAAATCTAACAGAACTATAAAAATATCAGCCACAATATAATATACAAAATTAACAAGTACCTCTTGTGGCCTGAAAGTCCTAAAAACCAAAATGCAAGGATCCATTGAGAAGAAATCAATACTGATTCTAGATGATACTAGTGTTAAGTGTAGCGAAATTTCCTCTAAATCTCGCACGTGTCTCCCACATGGGGTTCTATACAGTACTTTTAACCGTGTACTATCTTTAGTAATAAGTCTTCTTAACTGCCTAAATCAGAATAAAATGACATTTACATTAGCATTCCATATGTATAATTAATTTTTTTCTTTTTTTAAAGCTAAAGTAATTAAAAACATTTTTATTCTATGAATTATGAACTTAATTTCACTAACAAAAAATTTAGTGCATTTTAGAAACAATATGTTCATCTTGAACATCAACATTTTCAAATGAACAAAATTAAGATTATATGAAACTTTGAAAAATCACATACCTCTCCCAACCTAGGTGTATTGGAATAAGAAATGGATTACATCCCTTCATACTGGTTGGATTATTTTTTTTCTCGACAAAGTTGGACTACATTTATGACGTTCAAAATCCACTCTTTTAAATGATTTTAAAGTGAGCATATCTTTGTAACCCAAATGAGATTTGAAATCAGGGGCCAAAACTTTCCCAACAGCTGTAAAAAAAAGTGAAAAATATACATTTTGAAATTGTTAATATATGTTTTTTCTTTTTCATAATACTATACGATTAAAAATTAGTAGAGTTCTTGTAAAGAATATAAAAATAAAAAAATAAGAGTACATAAATAGTAGCAGTAAAGACAGGATTCAGAAAACAGAACTATATTATTCTATTCAGAAAAAAAAATTCTATTGAGGGCATTTTTATTTATTTTTTTACAACTCATAGGAATACATACCCATAAAAAAAATCGTTATCCCCGTCACTTCAAACAAGAAAAAGGATATATATATTTAACAATATTCCATTTATATAAATTTAATTAAAAATTTGGAATATAATTCTACTTGAAGTTTTCTTTTACAATCCTTTAATTAAATGTTCTGCCATCATATATTTTTAAAGAGCTTATCAGTAATTTTGAAAACAATTCCCTTTTTACATAATGTATGATTTTAGAAATATTAATGCATATAAAGTTTTACTAAATGTTTAACCCGTTCAGGATTGTGATCACATATATGTGATCACTTCAGTAACTATACATATGTATTTTTAATTGTTTTAACTCATAATTACAAACGAAGTTTAACTAATTATTTTTCACATAAAACATAGATCAATATTAAATTAAAAATCTCTATTAATAGTCTTGAATGTTTAAACTAACCTTTTCACATTAAATAGCTAAAAATTTTATCCGCTTTATTTGGCTCATTTTAGACATTTTTATGAACATATTTACATATATTAATTCAAAAATAAAGAAAAAAATATTATATTTCTTTTTAAAATTGTATATTAACATAAAAATTCAATAGTGAAAGAACCAAAATTCAATTTACAAGTAGAATTCAATGATCTGGGTTTCCAAGTGGTTGATTTCCGAGCAGTGTTTCTAGGTTTTTCAGCTTTTTGTAAATCATCTGCTTTTCCCTTGGGTCCACTGATCTTCTTTTCCTCCTCTCCTTCGGAATCTGATAAATATATGACTGTTATTTTATAGGAAACTTATTTTTAAAAATATAAATTCAATGGAACTTCCCGAGTTAGAACATCTGAAAAATGTACATTGAACTTTTGGATTTGAAAGTTGAACAAATGATCTTTACAAGAGAAAAAACACATTATACTTAAATTAAGGAAGAAACAACATATTTTAATTTATTTTAATCAATTTCATTTAGCCATTGCATTTCAGAGGTATATGGCAGATTTAGTCCATAAAACCACACTCGTGGTTTTTTTTAACAAATATGCAACTTGCACTACTAGGGTAGGATTAGAGCAGAGGTACTGAAACTTTTTTTCTGTCGGGCCACACACAAGACAACTATTTCACATGGGCTGCAACTTGAGGATTAATGGAGGGGGGGGGGACTATAAGATAAATGACATTTATTTTAAATGCCAAAAATTGATCAAATTATTAAAACTAAAAAAATTTGGATTTTATTTTAAAACTACATTAAATATTATCAAGCTAAACTCAGAAAAAATAGGTTTTATGCATTTTTTACCCAGTTATGGGGTAAATTTGATTTCCTTTCATCAATGTTCCCAAGCCACTAGTTGGCATTCTATTGTCATCAAAAAAAACTGCCATGTACTTTAATTGTTTTTTTTTTTTTCCTTTTGACAAAGCCTCATTCATTTTTATTTCAAATATTAACTTATCAAATGCAGGATCGTAGCAACTAGCTTTTACTGAATATTTTGTTGCAATTGCAAAGATTGTTTTTAAGAAAGTCAATGTATTTTGTCTTGAAAGCGATCCTCAAGAAAAGAGCCATGGATAGAAAGATTTGTGCTTAGTAGTATAATGACGGGCATAGTAATATAGTGAGAATTTCACGACAAATCAAACAAGTTGTTGATTGATGTTTGTTTCTCTCTGTGAAATAATCAAGTCCCCAATTGTCTTGAAACATAATTTTTAGATATTTTTCGCTTGGAAGACATAAGGGTTAATTAAAAATTAGTCTCACCTATAAAATGCTCTCTACTACATTGTTATTTGTTATCTCTAACAGTTACAATTACTACCATGTATACACAGATAATTCAGCAGAAAATGCTATTAAAAATGATGGTGCTGGAACCTATTCAAGTGCTTTCAGTATTAGCTATACAATTGGAAAGTATTGTGATAATTTTGATGGTGAGATAGCAGCAATATCATTTGCAATCAGTAAATTGGAGAGCTGTTCTGAACATAATATTGTATTTTTCATCGATTCTCAAGCTGCCATTTTGCGTCTAATAAACTCAAGATATAATGAAAATGCACTAGTTAATTCCTGTAGAATGAAATTAACTGAACTTGGGAAGTCTAGAGAAAATATCGCACACCAGTGGA
>BMAO01001971.1:96171-223619 GCA_019973975.1 Trichonephila clavata
TCAGACTTTAATTTTGATAAATCTAGCTGGGTTTTTGACACTGCAGCGACTGCACACTTCTGCAATAATAGGAATCTGTTTTTAACATTTGAACCAGTAAAGAATATGCAGATGTCGCTTGCTGTGGGCGAGAAAGATAGTCCAGTCGAGGGAAAGGGATAGTTCATTTTTTTGTTAAAAGAAAGAATGGTATCTTTAATGAAATAATTTTAAAGGACGTTTTGTATAATCCTAAACTGCGTAGAAACCTTCTTTCTGGGGTAAAACTAGAAAAACAAGGTGTTAAGTTTATAGGTAATAATGCAAAAATTTTAGTGTATGATAAAAACTGAATAACTTATTTTTTGCTCGCCGATATAATGACTTGTATTTTTTAAAACCCTCTAAGTATAAATGTAATGGGAACAGAAGACCGGTTAATGTAACAGCAAATCAGTAGAAAAACATGACATAATGAGTTGTGGCATTCAAGACTGTGCCATGTAAATAATGAGTATATAGTTGCTACTAGTAAAAATAAAAAGTGTTCGTGGCTTACCTGAGCTGTCTGGATTAACCGAAAACTGCATACCATGTAAACTTGCTAAATCTAGACGGGTATCTTTTAAACCTATTGGTAAAATAAGGTCAAAACAGGCCTTAGAGCTGTTGCATATGGATCTTTGTGGTCCCTTACCAGTAGCATCACATGGGGGCAATAGATATTTTCTTTTCAATAATAGATGACTACTCTCGAAAAATCACGGTTTTTTACTTTGAAAAACAAGTCGGATGTTTTTCAGATTTTTGTTAGGTTTCAGAGAAGGGCTGAAAGATTTTTGAACAAAAAGGTAATTTCAGTCAGGACCGATCGTGGACTCGAGTTTTGTAGCGGTGAATTTCAGGCTTTTCTGGAAGGTCTAGGTATAGGTCATGAAAAAACAAACTCTTATTCCCCCGAGATGAATGGAGTAGCCGAAAAATATAATTTAACGGCTTTGGACGGAATTAAAACTCTATTAAATGCAAGTGGGCTATGTCAAAAATTTTGGGCAGAGGCTTTGCTCTGTTTTTCTTACACCTGGAACAGGGTTTGCCGTAAAGGATGCAAGAAAACCCCATTTGAGTTGTATGGTGGAAAGAAACCTTCAGTTTCCCATCTAAAAAGGTTCGGCTGCTTAGCGTTTGTTGGTGTCCCTAAACAACTCAGAAAAAAACTTGATATGCGAGCAAAACTAGGAATAATGTTGGGGTACGCTCAGAGCACTAAGGGGTATAGAATCTGGCTGATGGAGGAAAACAAGGTAGTAGAGACTATCAACGTAAGATTTGATGAAGGGAAAAAAGGAGTGGACTCTGGAAAGACTTTTACAGGACCAGTGAGAAATTATCTTTTGAAGGATTTCCCAGAAGATGGGGATATCTTTTCCGCGGTTGGTGACCGAGCTGATCATCCGGAAGCTGACAGCGAGAGAGATACCAGAACTGATGGTGCTGGTTCAGAAAGTCAAACTGTAGAGACACCTACTCTTAGGCCCTGTGTTTCAATTCCTTGGATACGTAAACCAGTTGAAAGGAAGGATAGGTCTCGAAAGGATATTTATTATTTTGTTGAGGGTAGCAATGCAAGACTGAGGTCATTTAATGAGATACAGAAAATACTGCAAAGATAACAATATAGAATATGACCAGAATTTATTTAACTACAGCGGTAAGAACAGCTCATCAGGGAAAGTTGCAGACTTGCTGAATCTCCCATTGGAGGAAGAAGCAAACCTTGCTGAGGTCCAAATCCCAAAACTTATAAAGAGGCCACCAGAACACCTGAGGCAGCTGATTGGGAAGATGCAATGGATAAAGAAATGCAGGTCATATATGACCGCAATGTCTGGAACCTTGTAGAGCCACCCAAGGAAGCTAAAGTTCTGGGATGTAGGTGGATCTATTCACTTAAGCGCAATGAGCAAAACGAAATAGTGAGATATAAGGCTCGTCTCGTTGCTCAGGGATTCAACCAGGTGAAAGGAGAAAATTATGATGAGGTGTTCAGTCCGGTTGTCAATTTTTCAATTATAAGACTATTCTTTGCAATTTTTGTTTGTCTATTCAAATGGTTTCATACACAGTTGGATGTGAATAATGCTTATCTATATGCTAGATTAGACGAAGTAATCTATATGCAACAACCAGAGGGTTATGTGAATGAGGCCAATAAAGTGTGTAAATTAAACAAAGCATTGTACGGTCTTCATCAAAGTGGTCGCCAATGGTATTTTGAAATAGATGATGTACTGTCTAATTTAGGTTTTCAAAAAATTTTGAGGTGTAACTGTGTATATATTTATCAATGTAGATTAATTCTTTTGTTATATGTAGATGATATAGTGATGTTTGGAAAGACCAAAAAGGACTTGGATAAAGGTATAACACTTTTACAAGGACATTTCGACTTGAAAATACTAGGGAAAACCAAGAAACTATTAGGTATTGAGTTCGAAGAGACAAAGGAGAAACTTTACATTCACCAAAGTTCATACATAGAAAAATTATGTAAGCAGTATGAAAGGTTTAAATTTGCAGTAAGTTCTCTCCCAATTCCTAAGGGTCTTGTGTTATCCAAATTGGATTGTCCAAGTACCCCTGCAGAGATAAATGAAATGGCTAAATATCCATACAGAAATTTAATTGGTAGTCTAAGTTTTATCGCTGCTAGGACAAGACCAGACATAATGTATGCCGTCAATTTATTGTCCCAGTTTCAGTCCAATCCTGGAATTAAACATTGGAACAGTTTGCTAAAATTATTAGGTTACTTAAAGTATACATATCACTATAAGTTGAAATTATCAAAAATAAGTCATTTAAATTTAACTTGTTATTCAGACTCGGACTATGCAGCCAATAGAGATGACCGGGTTTCTATAGGTGGATATATTTTGTTGGTGGATGAAACTCCTGTTTCTTGGAGAACTTTCAAACAAAAATGTATTAGTTTATCCACTATGGAAGCGGAATTTGTCACTCTAACTGAAGCAGCGAAAGAACTGATTTGGCTAAAGGATGTTTTAGAAAATGAGTCTTTAAAATTAGAATTCAATGATTGTTTGCTGTTGTGTGACAATCAGGCTGCCATTTCTTTTTCAAACTCATCTTTTGAGAATCATAAGACTAAACATAATCATGTTAGATACCTATTTATAAGAAACCTAGTATATGACAAATTTTTTGAATTAAAATATGTTCCGAGTAAATTTAATTTATCGGACCCATTTACAAAACCACAAGTTAAAGAAGCATTGAATAAATTTTGTAGTAAAATTTTTGATACGTAAAAAAAATTTTTTTTTTAACATTTTTTCTTTTTGCAGCATTTGGTTTTATTGAGGTCAGACTGGATGATGGAGTAACGTTCCCCGCAGGATGGTATGTGAACCGTGTTTCGGTTCCGTGGATGAGTACGAGCAGCCCTCAGTACCGTCTCGGAGAGGGTGAAAATGTAATTCGCCAGAGTGCTCATCTGGGGATTCGGGCACAGGGAGCACATCATTCTAGCCAAATTGTCACAGGAGATGTTATTATTTTTGTTCGTAAGCCCCATTATGTGATTGGAAGCTCCTATAGGTCCACCATCTTCTAGTCTGTCTTCAATAAAGTTTTCAGCTGCAAAGTTTCTGAATTTTTGAGAATTTGTTTAAATTCTTTTCTCATGTATATTAGACTCTAGAAATATTTTTTTTATTGAGAAAGTGTTGTTCATGTTTATGTTATTTATCTGTATATTTTTGTTAAGTGTGATATTTTGGAATGCTGACAAGGGGCCGCTTGTTGTATGTCATGGTTAAATTATAAGCATAGTTTGACAAGTTGTCAATTACTTACATGACATCCCAATGTTGTCAGCAGTCCAGTAATATAGTATTACTTGAACGGCAAGCGATGTGGGCGTTTCAAATGTACCGCCATTAAAGAAATGTAAACAAACCCTTGAGAACGGGGTAAAAATTGAGTGGAGTTGAGAAACAGCTTTTGCTGATGGCAGTTGTTCATTGGAGATCCGATCGTCAATTGTGACGTCACGATGCTATCTGGCCACTCAGGAGTTTCTCAATAGTTTACATCGCTTGTCGTGAAAGTGATGCAATATGTTAATTATATTAGTGTATAAATATAGATCGCTACTGCTGTGATATTGGTAGCAGTTGAGTGTTTTCTCAGCGAGCAGCTGACTCTCTGCTGCACTCATGTCTTTGAGCAAGGTGCTCAGTTAAAATGTTTTTTTAACTTTTTCATTGTAAAAATGTCACTGTAAATTTCATCTTTTAAATCATCTTCAATAAATGTGATTGTTCTCGAAATTCTTGTCTTTGATAAAAGTCCTCCACACCCGTTATTCAATTTTTAGATCCACTGTTAATAACCCTGCTAATTAGTTAATTTTTACACTTTAAAATTGGAAGTGTAGAACTTAAGATAGAACGACACTCCATGATGTGTCCTTGTCAATCACAGTTAACTGGTTTAAAATATTTTCATTTTCAAAAACAAATCTAATTTATTTTGTCCAATTGTTAAATTCTACACATAAAATTTGTCTTAACATGCAAATTAAATAATCCATCCTCAAACGTTTTTCATTTTTCTAATTACTTTATATAGTAAAGATTCTTCTTTCATAATAAAATAAAATAAACATTTGGAAACTTACTGTAAGCAATCAGAAAAATTTAAATGAACAGAATTAAATTACAGGGGACCATAATTACACAGACTAGAAAGCTTTGCAAAACTTTTACCACAAGAATATTAGTTGCCAAAATATTGATAATGAAAAATTGAGATACTTACCATTCACGATCATATTCTGTTTTAATTACTTGATTTTTTTGCAATTTTAACATTGGACGCTAAGAAAGAAATTTTAAAAGTTAGAACATCAATATTTACGTACATTGTTATTATGTAAAGATACTATAGATTTATTGTTTACTAACTTCACAAAAGCAACAAATACTGTTGGCAATAGCAATATTATTAAACCTGTACCAGTTACAAAGATGACATGGGTTAAAATTAACCTCTCTTAACTTCTAACTTCAACAAATTTACTCTATTCTGCTACAAAATAAATCTTTAACGAAATTGTAGATCGAAACTTCAAATCCCCTTAAATAATATTTTTCATGCAGTCGATTCCATTTCTTGTCTCATTAGCTATGATACAATAAAAAAAAAACATCTTAAAATAGTAACATACCTCAGGATACTTTTGCAAATAAGCTTTGATAAATTTTCTTATATTTTTGTGGACATCATCTGCTACATCAATACCTGTAAAAAACAAATGTTATATAACAGAAACATTAAAATAAGTATTTCATTAATAATATCTTTAAAGTAATACAATAAAATTCATACACCTTAATCAACATTTTAAATCTAACAAAATAAAGTACTATTTAGAAAAAATAAAGAAGCATTTTACAATCGTTAAAACTAGTTGAAAAACTTACTTTGGCCACATACTACATACACATCTTATGCTCTATGTACTGCGCATATCCATCATCAAAGAATATCAGATACCTAAAAATAATTTAAAAATTATTAAAACACAATCAAAACAAAAATAATCAACATAAAAACACACAAAATTATGCAACCTACATAATTGTCCTTCAAACATTGGAGAGGGTCCAGAAAAAATACAAAGGAATTTAAAAATAATTTAACTAGTTGTTCAACATCTCAAATTTTAAAAATACCAAAGTAGGTCCTGGGAATACTTGGTAGCCACCAAAATGGAATTGTAGTTTTTCTGATAGAGAAGGCATTTTTTAAGCCAATTTGAGGATTGCTTTTCTCTTTTCTTTCTGTCACCTTTTATTATGGGGAGAGGGTATTCATTATAGTATAGCTAACAACAAAAAAAAGCGACAATTCAACAAAACTGCTATCTCTATTAATAGCTCAAAGAGAGAATTAAAACATAATCACTGCTCATTTATCTACCGTAAAGAAAATCTCACGATACATGCATTTTTTTTAATTTAAAACTTACTTTTTAGCTTCAAGTTAGTGTTAATCTCAAATATTGTTAAATTCTGTTTAACCATTTCTAGTTAGAGGGTTGGGGAGGGTTAAAATGTCTCAAATAATTTATGATAAAAATCCTCTCTGAAAACTTTTCAGAGAATGCTTATATCAATAAAAATGTTCCATATCCAACAACATAAGAAAACACTTAAGTTATATTTAACCCCTTAAGTGCTGTGCGCGCGCGTGTATACTCGTTCTTCAAAAGAAGGACTTTTTGTATCATGCTGCTCTGTTTAAAACTAGTCCCACGGCTTTGGAATAAAAATAACATGACATTGACAGTCCTTCTAAGAAATTTACTTATTTCAGAGAAAGTGGGGAAGAAAATTGAAAGGGTATATTCTAGGAATGATGAAATTCATAGCTAAGCAGTTTGTTTTTCTTGTATTTTCGTTTGAGTGTGCTCTTTTTTATTCTTCATTTGCTCATTTTCGCTTACCATGTATAACTAGAATTTTTTTAATTTTTTGTACGAATGCACTGAATTTAATACTGGTTTGTGTGTTCAACCATGTTTTAGGATATATCACAGAACAGACAAAAAAGTTCTAATTTATTTTTTATTACATTCTGTTGTTGTTGTTGTTGTTGTTGCTTATGCCACCTGATTGACAGTAACATCAGATCAAGGTCCACGAAATTCATCGCGACTAAGGGCTAGAATTTTACGCCAGTCATTAGCCTTAGCTTTGAGCCCCATTAAGGTGACAGCTCGATTTTGCTTGTTATTACACATATTATATTATCGTTATTATTACATTCTAGCTTTGGTGATTAAATTTTTTATTTTCATTGAATTATTTTATCCTATTCTTTTTAAAGTGAAAGTAAACAATTCTTAAGTGGATAAAAACACATCTTTTTCCCTCCTATAAACACGCACAACAATGCTCACCTATGGGAAAACGGTGGCACCGAGGGGGTGAATTTTATAACTTTTTCTAGGCAGTTAAAGGGGTTAAAGCTATTGCTAATTATCACTAGAATCTTATGAAGAAATCATAAAATCCCTAAATTTAAAATTCCTGGCAATTGCCTCCAATCATTCAGCAAATAAATTGAAGTTTAAAGCGTTAACACAAATTAGCAACATTAAAAGTCTGCATATTACTTTTCCTTTTAAATTATCTATTCACACAAGATGCAACATTTGAAAAAATATGGGGAAAATAAAATTATTAATAAATAAATAAAATAGAATAAAAAATTTTGAAAAATATAATTGAAATGCAAAATTTTTAATGTTTTACAGATTAATGATTATTTTAAACTATCTAGTATTTAAAAAAAAAATTTTATTCCAAAAAAAAAAATTTTTATTCTAGATTACTTAAGAATGGGGGAAAAGATACTGTAAAAAATTTAAGAGTTTCATTAAATGCTAATCAAATCAACTGATTAATTCATCGATGTAATTTAAATCTTCTCGAACTGTTAATAGCAATTTTATAAAGTTTTGGTGAAAACAGCAGAAGCTATTAAAAAATTATATTAAAAGTTTACAGAATTTTTTCAAATAAACTTTTTCAAAACATCAACTTTTTACAAAGTAACAAACATTTCTGAATTATCCAGGATCTGCAAATACAATAAGTGAATTTAATGTATCATTAAAAAGCACACATGTGATAATTATATGATACAAAAAAATTTACCTTTCAAGATTGGTAGATTTAGGTGGTTCTGCTACTATGCCCGCATACAACATAGGCTTTACTCCATCTGAATAACGGGCTAAAAATAATGTCAAAGGCATATGAGAAATTCATAAAATAGGAATAAAAATATGTTAGCAAGAGTTTTACCATTTTTATTTTGGCAGAACAGGGGATATCATGTTAACTACTTTTTATTACCCAGTATTTTCTGCCAAGTTTACTTAAAAATAGATATAGGTATTTAAGCAGGAACAATTTTAGCATAACATTCTGACTTTATTAACAATTTGACATAACATTCTGAGCCACTTTTGTAATAAACTGCCCCCAAAATTTTAAGCCATCAACAATTCCAATATATATATCAGAACAAAGTGTCAGTCATGCAAGAGTCATAACACTTGTGCAAGATAGTTATCTGGCAATAAATGCTAGACTACAAAGCTACAAATGTTAGAAAAAAATTGAAATAATATTGCAGCAGAGCAAAAGAAGCTCTAATGAAAATGTTTATATAAGCACTGCTGTTTGTTATTATATGTGAACAGGGTAGAAAATTGTCTACTAAAAGTGGGGTATAGTTACAAATACAATATGATACCGATTGTGTAAAAAAATAAAAAGAACTCCAGGGTAAGGCATATTTATTGGTACCATCTAGTAAAAAGCTTCAGTGTCTATAACAAGCAAACTGTGATAGTGGCCAGAGCAACTGTGTCTTACAGGCAAGTTTCAAAAAGATGCTGTGGTATTTCTAAGCATGGAAACCACAAATGGAAAAACTCTTTATATTTAATAACCTGTTAGCCATATCTCTTATTAAAATGTCTTCGTGAGATACAGCTTACATGACTTTAACATAGGTCTTACATTCTTAACTATAAAGATAAGGTATTTGAAATTTATATTATCTCCTTTTGTGATATATTACCATCACATACCACTTGTCAAGCATTACTGTTACAAGCCTTACATTCAGTTTTATAAATGATAATATGAAATCCCATTGAATTAAAGTTATAATTAATTTTTTGAAAGAAAAGATATTCACTGTATAAAAAAGTTGTGAAAAGCATTGAAATTTAATTTAATAGAGCATATTTGGGATTTAAAGAGACAGTGCATAGTGTCAATCTCAACCTAGGACCAAAGAAACATTACAAGTTTTTAAAAGAATGAGAATAGTTGTAATTACACACACAAGGAATCTATTTTACAATACATGGGCTTATGCAGCATGTTAAATTTTCAACTATTGAAAGAACTCACTAGGATATATAATGCATCACATATCTCCTATTTCTTTTATCTAAAGATTTCATTTGTATTCCACTTTATTTGCATAACATCTTATAGCATAAGAATTATCAAATTGCAAAGGGGGGTGAATGTGATATTATAATCAATATACACATTTAAGTGTTTTTTTTTTATCTAATTGGACACCAGTATTAAAATAATTTTTTAATACTGAAACATTTTTGCTAGTTTAAACACATTTTGCATAATAGAATAAGTCAAAAAATTAGTTCTCTCTATCAACATAAGAAAAAATACTTTTAATTATCCCAGAATGAACATACAAGAAAAAATAATTGCTCATTAATGGAATTTAATCTTTATTCACATATCTAATACACAATTTCCTTCAATCAGTTTCACATATTAATAATCTAGACCAGGGGTAAGCAAACCATGGCTCTTAGTGTGACTTGTGGCTCTTCAGACTTCATAGTATGATTTATTAAAAAAATAGTCTACTAAAAAATTTCTTCTCTTTTTTTCCTTACAATTAACTTTTAAAAATATTTACCTTATTTTTGAAAACACTTAAACATGTGACAGGCTTAAGGTCTCTGTATTAAATTGCTTTCTATTCAAGAATGTGTATTGAGAGTCAGTTAAAATATTATAATTACTGAAGAGGTAAAAGTCCAATTTATTGGAAAAATAAAACCAATGGAAAATACTCCTCTATGTGATTTCCAACAACATAAGCTTATTTGTATACATGAGTTGGAAAGTAGTCTTAAATGTGGACAAGAGATACACAAAAATTCTCAACAGAAGTGACGAAAACACATTCTATATTTTGTGACATGCTTAAGGGTTAATAAAGAATCCTGAAATGACTTTCATATGCAGGAACAATCAAAATAAATTTTAATTATTAGTGTTAACATGAAATTTCAGAATAAAGCACTTACAGAATCGTTGATAGGAAAAAAAATTTCAAGATTCTTGAAAATTTAATTCCCAACATTATGATATGGCACCAATATTAAGACCATGGTTGTTTTTGCATTAAGCCACATAAGTAAAAATAGTTTGGAAGGAATGGGAAATGTTACTTTGTACAAATTTTGTTTGAAGGCTATAAAAAATATTAATTGGAACCCAACAGTGTCTTGATCATAACTGCTAGTGGAGGATTCTCACCTCTTCCTGTACACACATATGTATATATATGACTCTTTAACACATTAATTATTTTGTATCACTTGCGACTTATCCTTCCTTTCTACGAAAGTTTGAAAAATCTCTTCTTATCTAGATGTATGTCAAGATGTTTCCCAATAGAAATTTTTTTTTATTTGGCCATTGTATGTGTGTGAAAACAGAATACTATCATAAGCATTTAACTTACCAACAATACGTGTTCCTACAGGAGCAATTATATCTGAGTTGGTCCTGTATGCTAACTGTTTTGCAGTGAAGAGTTTGGGAGGAACAACATCTACCTGACCAAAACGAACTTTGTACAATTTCTCGGGTTTAGCATCACAAATAGTTAACACTATTCCTTCAACAAAGACATCCACAGAACTTGTTTTCATAACCCAAACTTCACTCCCAGGATGTAATTCTCTATGTAAAAAAATTTACAATTCAGAAATTTCTTTCAATAAAATCATAAAACAAATATTAGATAAATTGTTTTTTTTAAATCCACAGATAGCTATTAAATATCTAAACTTTGTAAATATAGTATTTAACAAATGATATTCTTAAAATTCCATATTTAACAAACACATAAATTTAAAGACTGAAAACAACATTAAATGATTATACATTGCTGATGAAAATGAATAGCAGAAAAAAAAACTTAGAATATTTGAAATAATAATTAAGAACACCTCAACATATGAATAATTCAAAAGCTCATCACCAAAACTAATTAAACACAAGCAAAATAATACATTTTCATTTAAATATTTAGTTCTACAAATGTTTTAATAACACAAAAATTTGCACCTAAGAAAATTGTATTAAATTTTTTTTATTTATTCTTACAGAGTTTTAACTTACTAAAATTAGAAGGAAAAAAAATGCTTAAAAAATTCCATGTCAAATTTTTTAGTGAAACAAGTTTTTAGTTTCCCATTTAGCAGGAAATTTCTATTTAATTAAAATTAAAGAGTATTCTATTTTTTATTTAAAAATCATCATAAGTACATGACTTCTCAATTTATTCATTATGCTAGATTAAACAAGAAAATGATAGAAATGAAAGAGAAAGAAAAATGTAGGTTTGACATTAAGAGGAAAGTCAGATGAGCCTGTCAAACAGGTTTAATTAATTTATAATGAATTTTAAAAAATATTTAGCTAAGCTAAACATGCTTTTATGGGGTACTAGGAGACAGTATAAACAAAATCTTAAACTGGGGTACTAGGAGTAAGTATAAACAAAATAGGTGTCAGAATAAATCGTGTTTTAACAATTTAAATTCAAAGCCTTGCTTGCTATGTAAAGCCATACTCACTTAACATCCACCATTCAAAACACTGCTGAGTTTCCATTCTTATTCAGGATTTGGGTTCTAAGAGATTGTATTATTTTTCCAGGCAACTTATGTTTTACTTGTGATGAAAGCAAATATAACTATTAAAGGTGATGAAAAATCAACAAAGAAACAAGTGATTTTGTGAAGAAAGTATTTTGCTCATTTCAAAATGAAACTGGGGGGGGGGGGGACAAAACAAATTATGAACTTCAAAAGCATGATAATCTGAATGAGTTGGAGGGCAGAGACATGGAACTTCTGGCTGATTTTCTGAATGTGGTTAATGACCTAGGGATTTAGGTCATCCTGGTCAAATTTCTAAGAGAGTGCGCATGAAGCTAAAAACCTGAACTTTCCTACCATCTGAAACCTTATTTTCAAGGTAAGACTTTGAAAAAAAAAAAAGAATTTACTCAGTTTTTCTCCAAAGCGAGAAATCTAGTTTTTTGTTGTGATGTATAAAATGTGAAGAACTTTGAAGTTATATATGATTCATTTCAGCAATGCCTATTCATTAATTCATTTAAAAGTGGCCTCAAAAGAGTATTGTATAATGGAAATGTATTTGCATCTCTTCCTAAAGGACAGTCAGTGCATATGGAAGAAAACTAATAACTTGGTTAGGATTCTTGAGAAAATCAAATATCAAAATAATTGGTTTGTTTTGGCTTCCAAAAACTAATCTTGTTCCCCAGCACACAGTTTTCAACAAAAATATCCCTGCTTTCTATGCTTGTGAGACAGCAGAGCCAGCAAATAGAATTGGACAAAAACTGACCAGGTCACAATAAGACCTCTTAACACATGGTGAAAAAACATCAACACAATCTTGGGTCTACCACAAAAAATATTATTACCATCGCTCTGTATATTAAGTTTGCTCTTATAAAGTAGCATTTTCAATTGCTCAAAAATGGGAAATGTTTCAAATATCTGTGTTTCAAGCTCCAAAAATCTCTCTGACGTCAGTTGACAGTTTCTACCAACATTGCCATACAAAACTTTTAGCTTATTTTTTTTTTTTTTTTGAATGGGAGAAAAGGAAAAAGTCTAGAATTCCTTCCAGAACATAGAGTACAAGTTTTGGAGGGATAGTTAAGATCCTGATGAGCTTAGAAGTCCATTTCCTACATTCCCATACCAACTATTCTCAAAACTTGGAAGTTTACAGTGAAGAGCAGGGTAAAAGATTTCACATGGATGTCTGGAATATCGAGAAAGGTTACCAAGAAAGATGAGATGTCGACCTGCTCGTTGACTACCCTCGGATGCCCAAGTGAGAAACTCAAGTTGAAAAATGAGTTCAGGAAAGGAAAAAAAAACGGGTTTCACCACACACACAAAAAAAAAACTAACATAAAATTGTTGTTACATATAACGATAAATTTTTTTGATTAATTATAAGAAATACGTTTAATCTATTGTAATACAGTAATGAATTGTTAATTTCTTTTTCTTAAAAGCTTATTTTTTAAAACCATTAAGATGGGAAAAAATGGATATCATTTTTTGATTCAGCACGTTTTAAATTTAACAAAAATACCTCATGCAACAGAAGTTTTTTTTGCAGGCATGTGTAATATAACATGACTTGAATCCATTTAAAGATTAAAAAGACATTTTTCAAAATTAATAAAATTTATCTTTAGTAAAAAAATATACTCTATATATTTTTAGAAAATATTTTCAAAAAATATGACATACTTTCTTTTAATAATTCCAGAAGGAGGAAGATTGGGTTTTGATCTTGAAAGAACTTGCACAACTTCCAAGCCATCATTAGTTGCATCTGTTTTTGGCTCACTTGATTCCTCTTTTTTTGGCTCACTTGATTCCTCTTTTTTTGGCTCATTTGATTCCTCTTTTTTTGGCTCACTTGATACTTCTTTTTTTAGGTCACTCAATACACCTTTTCGCTAAGAAATAAATAACTGACTGATAGAGTAAAAAACCTAAAGTAACAATATTTTAAACGTAACTATCTTACTTTTATTTTAAACACACTTCGGATTTCCTATTTGCAACTACTATAACTTGCACTTCAAAATTCATGAATTTTTTTCCTCAGGGGATCCTGAATTTTTTGCTTATTGGCTTTTCAATAATTAAAGTTTAAATTAATATTTGGCATTTATTAAACAAATTTGAATTTTTTCCAGCGTGTATCAATTTTTAAAATATTTAATTTCTTCTTGCATTTAAGTGCTAATAATTGTAACAATAAATAATTAAAAATTTCATAATGTCTGAAAAACTATTTCAACTGGCATCAGAATTTATACACATATTAAAACATATTCTTCTTCAAAGAGCATTACATCCTTCTCTTAATTATAATTACATCCTTAATCTTAATGCAAAATCAAAATCCCTAAAAACAAAAAAAATTACCATATTTTCTTTTTTCACCTTCAAATTCTTTTAAATATAAAATCCGTCCCATATTATATATATATATGAATAATAGACATGTTACATTTTGATATTCCTAAACATCAGTCAAATCTATGTGAATAGCCAAAAACCTGCTACTGTATATGAACGGTAAATAACAAGAAACTCATTAAAAATTAGAAAGTAGAATAAATACTCATTATTTAAATTTAATAATGCTGATTTTTATCCTTAATTATGATTAAAAATATACATAGAGTATATGTAGATTTATGGAACAGCTACTGGCATTTATCAGTGTAAACATAAGTTACAGTAAGTAGACTAGATTATCTAAAATAAATGGGAAATTGGATACTCAGAAGTAGAAATCCCCAATATTTAGATAATAAAAATAATAATTAAAACTATTAATCAAATTGTAAAAATAGGTACAATATATAGAAAGTTAGCACCTAATTTATTTTTGCTTTAAATGATACCTTAAATTTACCTAATTTTTATTTTTGAATGGTGCAGTATAGATTTCCAGAATATTTGGTCAGTGCAGCTTTTGTCTTCTTAATATTCTAAACAATTAAGATCTTCAATATGCATTAACACAGAAATGAAACTTAAGAGTGCTTTGTTATTCTTCTGTAGATTGGTTGTGGAAGCAATATCGGTATAATGCATTGAATAATTTAATCATCATTCAACATTTCAAGCTAACTTATTGTCTTCATTTTAACAAATATGTGCGCTACTTAAATTATGTAATTTTACATTCATCTGCCCCACAAGTAAGATACTCAAGATTACACATATTGTTTCATAAGCATTGCCTTCAAAATAGAGAAATTCCTTTGAGGAAATATTTTCACTGTAACTTTTTTAAATTTGATAATCTTATTGATTTCCAAGATACTGCAAATATTCTTGCATTCCCAAAATGCAAGCAAATCAAAATTGTACTCTTTTAGAAACTTGATCAGCAAATATCTGCGACAAATGCTTTTAAGTACGAGATCACTCTTTGATCCATAAGTCCCATTAATGCTGTCAAAATGGAAGCAAATCATGACTGTCTACTTCAATAAACATTATCAGCCCACTTCTGAACATAAGTTGCATTAATGCTGTCTCATTCGCAGGAAAATAAGGGAAAATATCATTTTTAGACTTCAAATAATAGTTTTGGTCAGAAGTGTGTACATATATTCTTCACCTTAGTTTCACATTTATTTAGAAAGGAGTATTTTTTTTTTAAAAAAAACCCTTTAACTCATGGATTTATTTCAGAATTTACAGATTAAAAAAAAAATTTCAGATCACAGCAGGGGGAGGGGGATCCAGTTTATTTTTATTGATTTCCAAAATTAATTTGCCTTTTTTGCAAGTCATTTTTACTTCAAAAAGAAGCACATGGACACAGCATACATAAATAATGACCCTTTATGTGATGAATTACCAGGGGCACAGGAAATTCCCATTTCTATTAATGAAACACACCAATGCAAAAGACTCATATTTAACATATCAGCACAAAATAAAAAATATTAATGTATAAAAAAATATTTCATTGTTTATACTTACATATGAGAAGACATCATTTATAACTGGAATGGAATAAAAATGAAAATTAGATACTATAAATCACAACAAAATATTTTTCAACTTAAATTTCACTACAAATTTTCAACATGCCTTTAAAAAGCAGAAATTGTCAAATTTCCAGATTTAAAAAAAATAGATTAAACAATCAGCTTCTTTAGAAAAATGCATGCAGTAGTATAAAATTACAAATGATAATTACAGTGATGATAAATTATTACATACGAATTACAATTCAACGTCTTTTGACTTTGTAAATACTGAAAAAAAATAAAGGAAATTAAGCTTCAAATGGCTTGAAACTAATAATAACCAAACATTATTTCTACATTTGATACAATTTAATAACAAATAGAACAAATTTGATCTTAAAATTGTTTACCTTTTTATCAAATATATATATATTTCATTAACTTAATTTTTAAATAACACGAGAACAATTCCTATTTTTATACAAACATCTCAATAAACATTTTCAAAACTCTACTTCAAAAAAAAAAAATTTTAATATACAGCCTTTAAAAAGGGTAAAACTCTCTTATAATATCTGAATGAAAAGATTTTAAATCATTTTGATGGCTCAAACACATATGAAAAATTTATAAAATATCTATTAATCTAAAAAATATTTAGTTAGTTCTATTTTAGTAAAATAAAGTGAATATATTAAATAAATTGTACTTACTTGTGTGAAAAGTTGTTTTTAGTTTTGGAAACTTTGGATGAGTTGTTACATCATTTACTGGTGTCCTAAAAAAACGAATTTTTTTTTTTAGATCTTTGTTTATTTTTGCAAATCTTTAATGTTATTGTAAAAAAATGCAAAAAAAAAAAAAAAAAAAAGAAAGAAAAGAAAAGAAAAAGAAAATTAATGTTAATGTATATCACATTGACCAATTCTATGTACCGTAATTTCGCGCGTACAGTCCGCGGACTGCGAATTTTTGAAGCTGCGGACTATCCACCAGTGCGGATAATACGCTGGTTGTTCACGGTTAAAATCGTTGAAATTTAAAAAACAAGTTTCAAGTTCCACGTACGTGCTTGCTGGGAGAACTGGATGTCGGAAGATTTACATACTTGTACAAAAGGAGGAAATATGAGACGCGCTTCATACACTGAAGTTGCCGAATGTGTCGATAAATCCTGGAAAAATGTTAAAGTGTCCACCATCCGATCGGGATTTATAAAAGCCGGGATTGTTAGTGAAAGCAAGGAAATCACTGACAGTGAAGATAGTGATGCTGAAAATGAACTTTCGGACACTCTTCCCGAAAATATATTAGAACTGTTTAATTCTGATACCGATGAATCGGACTTTGAAGGTTTTCGTTAATGTAGTAGAATGTGTGATTAATTAATATATGATTAATTAGTAAGCACTGTTTTTTATTTGTATTTAGCGTTTTATTTCTGAAGGTATATTAGTAAGGAAGTACTTTTTTTCTATTTATACTTAGTTCTTTGTTTCTAAAATACATTAATATTGCCCTATTAAAATAACGTAATTTCGGACGTATAGTCCGCGGACTATCTGGTAGTGCGGACTATCTGACGATTTTTGAAATTTTTTTTATATAAAATCGTGTCTGTGGACTATACGATGGTGCGGACTATACGTGCGAAATTACGGTATACATCAGAATTTGGACCACATATTGCAATACCTCTCTCCTTCTACACACTTTTTTTCACTGGTACCTCCTTTTTGCCATCTTGTTAATTTACAGAAATTTTTTGAAATACATATTTATTAACAAGCTCATTGCCACCTGCGCATAACAACAGATGTAAAAACCAGTCTCTTGTAACAATGAATTTCATGAGCCTCGATCTGACACTGTTAACCAAGTGGCATAAAAACAACCACATTAACATTTTCACTGTTGGTGAAAATGATATTTCCAACTTTAGAAGCCACAAAAATATTCAAAATGAGAAAAGACATTGAATATATTAGCAGGCGCTCAGTTTTTGTAAGTAGGATGACGTATCCCAGTATTTGAACCAGCTTTCCAATTCCACAAGACTGTAGCTCCCAGTCATCAGTAATTATTGAGAAGCATTACTTTCTCTCATAATCTAAGATATCAATGATCTCCACCCTAATATAACTATTTTTTTTTCTGATTTGCTAGGAGAATCCCAATCATAGTCTTCATTGTCTGTCTCTCATAATCAGAAAGGCAATTCCTTCTTTCTAATTTTTATATTTCAGTATAAGTCAATTTTTTATTAACTTTCCTTTTCTTAGGCTGTGAAGATTTTACCTTTTATGTACCATCTGCCGTTTTCTAAAACACAAAAATTAAAAACTACATTTCACTAAAGCACCTAAACAACCTCTTCATTCAACTTTTAAAGCCGTACTAAAAAACAAAGCATATAGCATAGGATAGGATATAATAGGATGGCTCAATCAAAGAGTGTCATATTGCAATTTAAAAAGGCTGCTGGAGGTGAGAATGCTTTGTGAAAGCATGCTGATGGTCATACGAGAAACATTACACCTCAAAAGAATCAATATATATCCCTAGCTGTTAAAAAGAGCAGACATATCACTCCTAGTCAGATAATAGATTTTGCAAATGCTGCCAATCAAATGTACCAGCTAGAACTATTTCTAGCTGATTAAATGAGTTACGTTTGTATGCATGGAAGCCTATTCAATGCATCCTTCTTCAACCACTTCATCATCAAGAAGATTACATTGGTGTTAGGAATACATTTGTTGGGGTCAGCAACAATTGTCCAGAGTAATGTTCTCCTAAGAATCTCTTTTCAATATGACATGTGATTTGGGTCACCAGTAAGTGTGGAGAGAAAGGGAACATGTTATGCAGCACAGAATGTTCAAGAATGTCATCAGTATGGCCAAGGCGTGATGATGTGGGTAAGTATCATGCACAATGGCAGAATACAGCTTCACATTTTTTAGCAAAGTACTGTTACATGATGGCATTATTGCAGTGATTATTCTGGATCATGTTCATCTTTTTAAGGGTGTGGTATACCCAGACTTTCAGTGTATGACAATTCACACTTGCACTAAACTGCTGAAGTATTGATCACACTAGAAAGCAAAAATATTGAGATGGCCTACTTACTACACTAAGCTAATCTCCACAGAGTATGATGCCTGGGAAGCAATAGTAGACATGATTCTTGAAGAACCTTCCCGCTCTGAACTATCCCAAGATAATTTTAAGAGGAGTGGGACAATATCCTTCAAGAAAATCTTTACAAGGTATTCAAAACTGTTTTCAATCTGGCAAGAAGACCCATTTTTTTATCTGTTTAAAAATGTGTGCGTAATCAAAAAAGCCTCTTTTTTATTTTTATTTATTCATGGGCAAATCTGATAATAAAAAAATGCACAGCAACTCTACAAAATATGAATGTAGTTTTCTTCAATCAATGTTTAACATGAAATATTCTGAAAAATGGAACTGTTCCTTAGCAATTATCAAGCAGCGTACTAAATATTCAAAGCATATTTATATATATACCCTATTAAATCTAAGCTGCCATCGATTCTAAACAGCACCCTAAATTCTCAAAATGTTTTTGTGAATAAGTGTCATTGATTCTAAACTACAACCAATTCTCTACATGTTTTTGTGAAAAATAAAAAACTGTGTTAAAGGTTTATCAATATCTGATGCTTAAGAAATTTTTTTCAAAAATTAACGAGAAATAATCAGAAGTCAATAACTAATTTATTTTACTAGTATCAAAAACTTTCAAATACATACGCGATTACTCTAACCATCAGTATCATATTCCGAAAATCCTTTGTTATTCCCATTGGCATTTTTCCGCACAGTGTCATCTTCCGTGTCATCTAATGCATTTGTTATGCAACATTTTTTTTAAAAAAATATATATTATAGAAGAATTTACAAGAATTATTAAAGACAATCAAAATTTATATAATTTTCTTTATTCCAATGACGTATATTTGTTTCATCCATGCCAAATTTTCAATGACTGTTGATCTGTTTCCGCTTTTTTATATATGCATATAAAATTGCCTCCTTTTTCAAACTTGCATCATAGTGCATTTGTCTTGATGCTATTACCAATATCGTTTTTGTCTAGGTCAGGGGTCGGCAACATGCGGCTCTTTAGATGTGAAGCTGCAGCTCTTTAGTTCCATACGCAAAAGATAATTTATTTTATATAAAAAAAACATTTAAAAGTCGTTCTGAATCAATTAACTTGGGATTAGGCACCGTTTCTATCTCTCAGTCAGTTGTATTCACTTTGCACCGCACCCCTCCCACTGTCGTCAGTCCATCAGAAGCTCTTGAATGACGCAGTGTCGTCGGATGTTTCCTATTTGGCGTCTTCACCAGTGCTTTGGCTGTGACGTATAGTTTGTTGTTTCAAGTAAAAGAGTTAGAAGTGAATTATCTTTTCAAAGATATGTATGTACATACACTGGTGTCCAAAAGTTTAGCATAATTGAAAATTATGTGAATAAAGAAGGAACTGTAAATCAGAATGGCGGGAAACGTGATATGCGAGTGTAAAATGGTTATAAAATAAGGAAGCAAATCAAAAGATGAAAATAATTAATTTTATTATCCAAAGTAGCAGTTCGAAAGGAAACTGAGCATAGCAAGGATTCACACTTTAAAGAATAAATGGAAGAAAACATTAACTAAAATACTGATGCTGCATTTTAGTAAGGCGTGTGGTCACCTCTGACAGCCAAGCACGCTGCACAGCGATTTACCATACTTGCTATGAGATGATGAATGAGTTGTGGGCTCAAACAGTTCCAAGCTTCTTGGAGAGCTCTCTTCAGTTCTGTAACGGAGCTTGGTGGGTGCGAAAGGACGGCAATTTGTCTCCTGAGCATACCCCATACATGCTCGATAGGATTTAAATCAGGGGAGTTCGCAGGCCACGACATGCGCTGGATGTTTTCCGTTTCAAGGAAGTCACCGCTCGGTGACATGGTGCATTATCATCCATGAATATGAAGTCAGGACCAACACCACCTCGAAACAAGCGAACATAAGGCTCAAGAACTTCGTCTCTATATCTTTGAGCAGTCACAGACACCCTGTCAAAGAAATGGAGGTCTGTACAGCCTTCCATCCTGATGCCTGTCCATACCATTACTCCCCTTGATGGAAAATGATGTCATTCCATTATGTTTCTTGGTTCAAAACGTGTTCCACGTTCTCTACATATCGTTACCCGCCGAGAATCACTACTCAGACTAAACCGGGACTCGTCACTGAACATCACATTGGCCCACACTCCAATGTTGATGTTTCAAACTCCAGTTCAAACGAGCGTGTTTATGCGCAGACGTGAGGGGAATGCAAACTGCTGGTCTTCTGGCATAGAGGCCAGCATGATTGAGTCTCCTGTAAACAGTTTGTCTCGAAATTCGTTTTCCTGTGGCGACTGTGAGTGCCGAACCCAGTGCTCTGAGAGTACTGCCCCTTTGACGTCGCGCACTTATTACCAGATATCAGTCTTGGCGAGAGGTTGTGACTCTTGGTCGGCCTGATACTGGTTGTCGGGTAACATCTCCCGTTCTTTAAAATCTCTGCCACAGTCTTGAGATCACAGACTGGTCCACATTCAGAATTCGAGACATTTCGGTTTGTGATCGTGAGGATTCCAGCATTCCAACGATTCTTCCTTTCGTAAACATGTCCAATTAGCCTCTTTGTGCCATCATTCACCTTGTTTGATGGTTAACAACGTTCCTTATCACAGCAGTTGCACGAAACTTGTCTGAACTGCCTATACTGCGTGAATCGGTTTCTCCGCGTTCCGACATGCGCCGGTGTTTCGCGCAGGACGTAGTCGACTGAAAAGTTTTGCATAGACCCAATGTTTTTTCTTCACCCAATTAATATCCGAAGGAAATTTGGAATAATTTTACAAATATTTACTCCATGTTTTTCGCATTTTATGATTTATACTTAACTTTTGGACACCAGTGTATATAATAAAAAAAATCCGAAGTGAAGGTGGGTAACATAATAAGTGTTATATAGTTTTAAAATACATATTATACATAATTACCTATTTTATTATTTATCTATTTTATAGCTTTTATTATTTAAAAATTAGCGTTAAAATAATAAATATAAGTGTAAGTACCTATATTGTTATTTAATAAACTTATTTTCGAACTCTGAGGATCAAAATAGGTATCTGCAGTTTTAGATTGTTTATATGTTTGGCAATTTTCATTGTTTTCGGCGTAGCTGGGCATAACACCTTTACTCGTAAACTAAGTATCTAATATTTGGCAAAATTTTTTTAAAAAAAGAAAACTAAAATGTGCCGATTGAGCCGAGATAAACACGTTCTGACAAGTCTGTTCGTGCCAGTCGGCGATCACCACACACGGGAGGCGACCACAGATGAGACGAAACTATGTACTTATAGTCAATTAGTATGCGAGAGAGTGACACATACAGTTTTTCGTGACTAAATTATTTATTTTAATAATTAAATTATTAGAGAATTACTTATCTTTTTGGGTAAGTATTTTTAATTGGGAAATATCGTTGTAAAATGTTTTTTGATAAATTATATTTCATTATGCCCAGCTTCTCGTATGTATTTACGTAGGTATACGTTGACATAGCAAATAATTGCAAAGCTTGTGATCTGCTGTTTTGAATACCTAAATAATAGTTTTAAAAATTCTTTATTACAGCTTCACCGAAAGCATGACATCTACAAAAAAAGATAACTGAAGAAGAGCATCGAGAATTCAATCGGGATTGGACGGAGTTGTTCGTTTTCATATGCAAATCAGATGGCCTTGCGACTTGTCTCATTTGCCACGAAAAACTCGCACACAATAAGAAATAAAATTTAGAGAGACAATTATTCACTACAAAACATATTCAGTTTGCTAGTAAATGTCCAGCCGGTGATGAACGAAAAGAAGTTGTCGACGAGCTACAAAAGTAAAAACAGTAATCAAGTTCCATGTTAAGTAACTGGATGCAACCTACAAGTAATGTTAATCTGGCAAGCTTCGCGGTATCACTAAAAATTGTAAAAAAAAACAAAGGCAAACCTTTCACAGATGGTGAGTATGTCAAAGATTGCTTCATACATGCATCTGAAGAACTGTTTCGTGATTTCAAAAACAAACCAGAAATCTTGAAAAAAATCAATGATTTGCCCCTATTTGCTAAAACAGTACAAGATAGAACAGCTAAAATATCTTTAAATGTAGCATAGTATTTGCAGATGGAAGATATTCAATTTTCTTCTGCCTTATCACTTGCTATAGATGAGTCTTGCAACATAAAAAACATGGCACAGGTTGCCCTTTTTGTCAGGTATATGTCTTCCCAAGGACCAAAAGAAGAACTTCTAGGTTTGCTACCGCTCTCGGGACAAACTAGAGTGGAAGATATAGCGAATGCCTCGCAAAAAAGCCTTGAAGACAATAAAATAGATTTAAATAAAATCGTTTCAATAGCAACTGATGGAGCCAGAAGTATGACAGGAAAAAATAAAGGGACAACAACAATTCTTCAGAGCAAAATAATCCCCGAAATTCTTACATTTCACTACATAATACACCAAGAAGCACTTTGTGCCCAAATATTTCAGGTCGAAATAGTTGAGGTCATGAATTTGGTAATCAAGATTGTTAACAACATCTTGTCAAAAGCACTCTACCATTGTCAGTTTAAAGAATTCTTAAGCGAAATGGAGACTCAGTATTCCGACCTCCTTCTTCACAACAAAGTGCGATGGCTTTCCAAAGGTAAGGTGTTGAAACGTTTTGCTTCGTGTTTGAATGTGTGTGTGAAATAAATACATTCCTTAATGAAAGAGACATTAATCACCCTGAATTAGAGAACGACAAATGGTTGTAAAAATTTTACTTAATGGTGGATATCACAGCGAAATTAAATGAGCTGAATCCAAAACTGCAAGGAAAGGGAAACCCAGCCTATGTTTTGGTAGAAGAAACGGTTTGTTTAAAAAAAAAATTAATTCTTTTTGCAGAAGATATTCAGAGCTGTAAATTACTTCATTTTCAATTTCTAAAGCAATATCGCGTTAAAACCAGTGCAACTGTTGACACGAATTACTTCAGCACAGTAATAAATAAAATTAAAGATTAATTTACTGACAGATTTGAGCAATTTAAAACTAACAAAACCACTCTAGCATTCATAATAAATCCTCTCAACACAAGTTGTAACGAAATCCACATTAAGCCATTTGGAATTGATATTGGATCTCTAGAAATGCAATTGATCGATTTAAAAAGTAAAGCTTTGTGGAGTGAAAAATTCACTGAGTCGAAAAGCAAGTTGGACGAGTTGGAGGTCCAGAAATGTATGTAAGTAACGCAACAAAAGTGGATAGCTTTAAAAGAAATGCCGCGAGTTGAGGCACTTATATTCGACGCATGGAATAGTCTTCCAGATTGCTACAGTGAGGAGAAATTTGCATTTGGAGTTCTGACTACTTTGGATCAACATATTCGTGTGAGCAAGCGTTCTCTTGCGTGAATATAATTAAAAGTAAAGCAAGAAGCCAACTAACGAATGAAAATTTAGAGTCGTGTTTGAAACTTAAAACAACAAGTTATGAGCCAAATTTATCCAAACTTTCTAAAACCATGCAAAGCCAACGCTTCCATTGAATTTGTTTGCTCAAATATATGCTATTGTTTTTTTTAAGTACAAGCTACAATGTTTAGTAAATTTTAAATTTTCTACTTGAATTACCATGCAAAGCCATCGCTCCCATTGAACTTGTTTGCTCAATTGTTTGTTATTGAAATACAAGTTAGTGTTGTAAGTAAATGCTGAATTGTTTTAATTTTTTACTTAAATAATAAATAATTTTCTAATAATGTCATAAATATATTATCTAACTTGTTGTGAAAAACACTACTTATATATAAATAAATAGATATTTTGCTTATAAATAAATATATTAGTTTTTTTTTATCAAAAAACTTTATTTATGGAAGTACTATTTATTGTTGGCAAGAAAAAAATTTGTGGCTCTTTAAAACTTTGAAATTTTGTAAATTTTTATTTTTGGCTCTTCCGACTCAAAAGGTTGCCGACCCCTGGTCTAGGTGATTAAAAGAAAAGAATGTACAAAAAAATTTCCTAAATGTGCAGGCAACAATGTTTAGGATAGACTGAATACTGTGAATACTGAAGATAAACTGCGGAAAGATATAAGTCATTGATGAAAGTGGCCAGAATTAACTGCTATATTTTACCTTTTGAAAGGGGTGGAAAATAAATTTCCCCCATCCAACAAATGTTTTGCCTTCGATTCTAAGCTGCACCCAATTTTCAGTATCATTAACACTGGAAAAATAGTGCAGCTCAGATTCAAGTAAATACGGTACACATCAAATAGAATTTCACTTAAAAACCAATAATAGATCTTAAATGTTATAAAAAGACATTTTGTTACTAAACTAACTTTACAATTAAATAATACAAGAAATTCAGTATAATAATTATATGAATGATCAATAAATAAGTATTTAAAACAAATTTGCTGCTATCAACTGTCTGGGAGAGATGGTTACATGGCATGACAGATATACATATTTGGGAAACTGGTAAAAAATGCGCAATGTTTTCAGTGATTACATATTCAGTTTCGAATGAATATTAAGCTGACTTTCAAAAGTCCGAAAAATCCATAGAAAATTTACAAATAGTAAATTTCCATTGAGCCACTTGGTTAGAGAGAGAGAGAATATTAACATCGCACTGATTAGCAACATGAGGGCTTTTGGCGACGGTCCGCGTAATTTTGAACCATGGTCAAGTGACGCGGACGACACCTGAGCTGGCACCCCCTCCTAACTACCACACCACACCAACGGGAGGACGTTTGAGTTCTCGACAGATTTAAAGTGCATCGCTCCCCTACACGGCTGATCTTTAGTGGTACTAGGATCGAACTCATGACACGCTAGCCATGATCCGATGCCTAGACCACTGCGGCCGTGAGCCACTTGGTTAGATTGTTAAACAAGGTTTTCATTTACAATAGACTTACGTCCTTAATAATAAACATCAGTTTGAATATCATAATATAGAAGCAAACTGCTCTTTGAGGTAATTACTTTTATGACAAATATTTTTTGAAAAGTGGTAATAAAAGATTGTATTATAGTGATTGTTATGCATTATAAAACCCTTTTCTAATAAAATATTTTAAGTATGCACCCCCCCTCCCCCCATTATTGGTACATGAGTAAAAAAGCCAAGATAGACTCTTGAACTTTCTTGCGATCGAGCTGCTCAAATTTCTATTTTAAGATTTACCAGTGGTCACATTAAAAACCTAACATTCTCTGAAAACAGAAGAAAAAAAATTTCCACCTGCCCTAAATGCCACAATCATGAGGCTTCTGCAGAGCATCTTTTAGACTGCATAGATCTCATCAGAAAAAATATATTACAATCCACAATTAATAATTGATTTCTTGAAAGTCAACAGATTTGTTGATCTAGTCCAGGGGTGGCCAACCTTTTTGGAAAGAGTGCCACTTTCTGATAAAAAATAATTTTGCATACCATATCTAACATTTAGAACAAAAAGTATGAAAAGGCAAAAAAATTTTACTTACAGGCTTATTATAAGATTCATACATAAGTAGCACATTTTTAATGCAAGTCTAAGTATTGGAAATTTAAAAATAGTTTAATTAATAAGACACTTAGGTTTTATTATAAAAAAAAAACATTTTACTGGTTAAATCTTCTCCTTGTAATCTTAAATTTAAAAGATTTAAATATCCCATAATATGGGTAAGAAAAGCTAAATCCCCAAGGCCATCTTCAATCTTGAATAGCAAGCACTCACTGGGCAGTTCATTGTTTTTCTACAAGATATTTTAAAACTATCACTCCCTCAAATTTCAAAATATCCCGAGTGAAAAAAAGATTTGGAAAGCCAGCTTCCACTATAATGAAGGAGCATTCATTCTCTGTATAAGTTTCAATTGTAATTCAATTAAGTGTATTTCAAATAAATTGTGGGGGATTTTTTTTTGTCTGAGACAACCATGTTTAAATAAAATTGTTTAAAAAAAATCCTGTAAATTATTATTTTTTTCAAATTTAGTAATAAGTCTTCGTGTGCCACCTCTACAACTCCGCCGTGCCACGGATTGGCTTGATCTAGTCTGACTGTGTCTGCCCCTGAGGAGGATATAAGAAAAGAGAAGAGAATAAATTCTTCATCATTGCCAAAACTAAAATCCCTCCGGTTCTCAACTGAAAGCTCTTCCCACAAATCTACAATTTTACCATCAATCAGAGAAACTTCTTATGCTGTACTTTTCTTTGGATGTAAAGATCCTGTAGTATTGCCTCTACAATTCATATTATAAGATTATTTTTAAATAAGTAATAAAGCAATTAATTCAAAACCACATAAAATTACAACTATTTTCTAAACATCACCATCTCATCAATATCAATATACAAACCCCAAATGTAGGAACAATTGAACCAAAGAATAAACACTGAAGTATAATTTTTACTATGCCAAAGAGCAAAGGATACCCAAGACATTACCTCACATAATGCACTAACATGAGATTGTCAGTCAATGGGTTAAATTTCTCACACAAGTCCACATTCTTAAAGTCTGTACAATAAAACTAAACTCAGTGGCACAACAGCAAATGAGGGTCAAGGCCTACTGTGCCCATCTCAGTTTTCTATTACCTTGGGCACTGAGGTGCATGAGCAGGTGTTTTTTCAGGTGGTCAGTCTGACACTGAGCGTCTACACCATTGTGTGGTGTAGAACTGATGGTTTCTAAGTGACCGTGGTAGAAATACTAGAAGGTTAAAAAAAAGTTTCCTGTGTGATTTGGCTTTTCTCACAGACATAACAGGCCATTTGAATGACTTAAACACAAAGCTAAAAGGAAAGAATCAATTCATTTTTCAATTGATAAGTAAAGTAAAGGTATTTCAACAAAAATTATGTTTATTTCAAAAAACCAGCTAAAACCTAAAAATTTTGCACACTTTCCCTATACCCAAAAAATGTATGAAAAAGAGTGATAACAGCTTCTAGGGATGTACTAGGTCTGCAATGGTAAAATTACCGATCCACAGCCTCAGTGGATTAAAAAAAAATATTTTTTTCAAAATTTAAATTGTGTTTTCTGTATAATTAGCAAAACTTTTCCTCTGTTATTTTATTTCAAATATTCCACCTTTCAAGCAGGAATCTTTTATTTTTGAGCTTAAGTATTTTAATCACTCTGAAAGTGTTTGTGTTTCATCCATTTATCAATTGTATAATGTGTACATGAGTAAAATAAGTAAAGTAATAATTGTGATAAATGCGTATTGTCATAAAACAGCATTTTCACGTTTATAACACATTTGCCATCACATAATACTTTGGCCCTCAATATGATCCTATTAAATTTTTTGGCCCCTCATCCTAAAAATGTTCTGCACCTCTGTTCTATATAATTGCATGGGTGAAAATATTATCTAATTAACCTATGACTTGTGTTGGGAAAATACTTGTCTTTAATTTTATTACATTAATCTCCAAAATTCAGAGGGGGCATTCATCACACTACATCTTTCCCAAACTGCTTTATTTCATTTGGAGTAATATAAGTTGTCATTAATTTAATACCATTTTAAAATAGAATTTGCAAATAGCCCTGAGCTGAGATAAAAAAAACTACAAAAAGGACATTTATTTTTAATCATTTACTTAATAAACTCATTACTTTAATGACCAATGACTAATGTTAGTTCTCCTGTTTTCCCTTTTACCAATTAAACTGGACTGGCATAAGTGAAACATTTTCTTATAAAAGTTTCATTATCTTTCTCTTCTTCTACTATTTGTCAACTATTTGACATATAACCATCACATTCAAAAACAAGCAATCAAATACTTACGTGAAAACATAGTCAGTTGTGTTAATGAATTCTCGAAATTTCACAGAATCTAGTCTGCTTCGATCATATATATCTGCCAAAACAATACATCAATATGAAAATTTATACAGAGAACATATAAAAAAAAAATTTATTTAAAGACCAACTGAAAAAATTATTTTTGAATTATAAAGATATTTTAACAGAATAATTTTTTTTAAAAAAACTTATGATCATATAAATTTTTTAAAAAAAAAAACTGATTCAATAATAACTTTGAACTAAAATTAAATAACTTATTTTGGAGAAAATAAGTTATAACTTCTCAAAATTCATGATTCTTCTATTTACTAAAACAGTAAAATATATAAAGCCTAACTATAAAAAATTATTAAAATATTTTACATTTTAAAACAGTTAATGTAGCATGTTAAGCAACAGAAGAAACATTCCATGTAAAGAAAACTCTTCTCTACTATTATAATTAATTTTCCTTTTAGCATTACAAAAGCAGTAATTTTTTTTCCCAGCCTTTTGGAGTATCTCTTTTTTTCTAAATACAAATAGATATCCTCAGTAAAATATATTTAAAAGGTATTATACACATTCTTTGAATTATTTAAAAATATTAAGTTATTTACTTTACTTAACAAGGAACTAATCAGAATTTTTTTTTAAAAAATTTACATCATTTTATACGAAATGTAACAGTATTTACCATTAAATTCTGTGTTAATAGATAATATTATTTTGCAGTCATCCTCCACTTCTTCTTTCTTTGAAATTTCAACTTTACACCTTTTTTTAAGCAGTTCAGGCACTGAATTTTCCTCTTTAAATTTCCTCTTAAGAGAACAGACATCTTTTGTTCCATTACCTTCAGCTAAATTTGAAATGTGATTTGTCAAAGGAACTGAAAAACAAAGTTTTTTTTAAATGAAGTACTACATAAAAAGTTTAAACAGTTAACTCACATTCATTTGAAGAACCTAATTTTGTATTAGAATAAATTGAACATAAAGTATTCACTAAAAATACAATGGCTATTTACAGAAATGGTATTTTCTTTGTGCTGTTGTGAAGTAAATGTAAAATAAAAATTATCGAATAGGGGGCCCCTAGGATTTGGCGATGTTTATCAAGGTGCCAGAATGAATTTAGCTCTTCATTACTCTTGGAGCACCTATCACTTGCCTCCAAAAGTCTGCATACAGACGATCATTTTTCATATTCATGCAAAGATCGCTAGTTAGATGAAGTCTTTCTGAATCAAAACTATTTTTTATTGATTCCTCTCTAGCGTCATAAATTCAAATAGTATAAGCAACAATCACCTGATTATTACATAAAATAATACAAATATTTATAACTTAAGAACGACACAAATCAAAAGCATCAAAAGTCTGCATACAATGGAAAAAACCTTTAGAATAATGGATTGTAACGAAAAGTGAATACATTTTTAAACTATTTCGTTCTTTTTATTACTCTCTCAACATATTTAGCAGGAATTCAGCTAGCTTAGTTGTCTCTTCTGTGGTTATTTTGTCCCATTATTTTACTATGAGAGATTTGAGTATTTCTCTGGATGTTATTGTGTTCTCCCAGATTATTCCCTCAAGTAAATCCCACAAATGTTATATTATGCTTAGGTCTGGGGACTGGGGTGACTTACGGAATTGGTTTGGGACATGGTACAACAGCCATGACCTCACAATGTAAGCCATTTGCTTGGTATCTGTCCTGTTGAAAATAAAAATCCTCACTAACTGCAAATTTCTTGGCACTTGTCCTGATATTTTTCTTCAATACGTTTAGGTAATCAATTTTGTACATTGTTGATTCAATAAATTTCAGATTACCAATCCAAAAGCTTCCTATGCACCTCCCAAGCATTATGTCTCCACCTCCATGTTTTATAGTCAAAAAAAGATTATCTTTCTCAAGATCTGTGCAGGAATTGTTGCAAGTATATTTTTGTCCTTTTTGATGCCAAAAATATAAAAATTACTTTCAATTGAATGTATTACAGTTTTCCAATAATTATGTGTCCTATTTAGGTGAATAGTTTCTTGAGTGCAACTCAGTCTTAATAATCCTTTTTCAGTTCTCTTCAAATTTTAGTTGATGCCCCACTCTTTTGCTATTTGAGAAGCTTATAGTCTTGGAGTTATCTTTATAGAGCGTATTACAAAGCAAGATTCTTGAGGTGACACTGCAGACAGGCAGCTTGATCTTGGCTTGGACAATAAAATTTAAGTTGATTTGTAGTTTATGAACACTTTTTAAATCAATGAATGTCACTTATTAACAGTTTCAGCAATTGCTTATATTTTTTTTCCTTTTCTGAAGATCTATGGTGATTTTTCTTTCAATAATTTATCGACCTCTTTTTTGTTACCTGCCATGGAATCACACAAACTTTCAAATCTGAAATCCTAAATAAATCATAAAATAAGCTTATAATTACTTAAAAACAGGATTTAGTGCAATTATTTTACAATAAAAGGTTTTTAAAAGCCCGATTTTGTAAGTGTACACAGACTTTCAGCGAGGGTGGTTGGTGATTATTTGCTGACCATGCTTTTTTTTCATGTTATGGTGAATTTTATTACTGTTTGAATAAGTAAATTTCGAAGAATTCCTGAGAGATTTGTTGATTTTCTGAAGAGAGATTTTAATAATAATTATAGTATAAACAGGTAAGATGATTGCCTGTATGCAGACTTTCGGAGGCAAGTGTAGGTAATATGCCAACTGATTCTGTTTGCCAAAAAATTGATTTCACCAAGGAGCCCCTAATTCTACACTTTAACCATAAAATCACATAAATGATTAAATTAATCATATATCTATTTACATTGAAAATGCATGTCTACAACAAAAACATTACATAACATTTTAATAAAAAATAATAAACATAGACAAACTCAGACACGCATAAATTATTAAAGTTTTGTAATTACATGAACATATTTGTCAACAGAAAATCTAGGGTATTTTTGTATTATCGCAAACTGTTGGCGAAATTTTTGAAACAAAGCACATTATTGGAATTCTGCACATACGACACATGCGAAATTGGGGATGTGAATTTAGTGAATTACCTTAAACGCTGCCGATTCTAGCGATTATATGCAAGTGCTAAAACTAGTTCTCAATAAACAAATCATAAAACTCCTATTTGGAATAACAACCAAAGGTACTTGAAAAAAGCAGCATAATCACTGTACCAGGCAATTAATCACAAATTGTTGTTTTTTATCCCGTAGGGCAACCTATTTTACCAAGAGTAAAAAAGATACAAAAGAAAAGATATGCTTATGCATATCTTAAGAATTTTTTAAGGAAACATTATCCAGAACAAACAAAAATTTCTTAAAATGTACCAATCAACAATGATAAGCAGTTTATACTAAAATACTCAATAAAATATATGATTAATTTTAAAAAAATAAACAAATAAAGAACATTTGAAATAAATTCAAATTTTTACAAATTTATTCTTTTTTAAAAAAAAAAGACTCAATGTAAATAAAAATGCAAAAAAATTCTCTAATTGTTATTATACGGTTGTACATCACAACTTTCTATGAACAATCTAATGTGTTAAGGAAATATATATATATATATATATATTACACAAAAATATTGATTTTGCAATTATCAACAACCACATAAACTGGAAATGAAAAACTGTTCAAATAACAGCTACTGCTTTGACAATTACCATACCAATATATAATTGAATATAAATTTCATTAATTTAAATTTTTTTTCCATTTGAAGATTATTTATCTAACTATTATTCAATCCAAAGTAGGAAGATGTGCTGGAATTTCAGGAGATCAAAACCATTATATTTTGATAAATTTGGTATACTTTTCCAAATTAAACTTGGGGTGAAATTGCCGTATCGGCCACTAGTCCACCAAATTATGAAAAATGGCTAATTTGGCGCGCTTTGTGTTTTGGAGTAGCAACCCTACTACAACAGGATCCGACATCTCCCTCACTGATACAAAAATCAAAAGGGTTACCAGATTTGGCGCTTTTATCGATTTGGCAAGAAATCCCTTGGCGGGATAAGTGGCCAATTCGACAGTTCAACCGGATTGGTGGGGAGATCAATGGATCGCCTTTGAAAATCTTTGTGAGCATCTGAATGGGAATCACAGTATTTATAACGTAAAGTGGAACTTATTATCGGTTCACATGCATCAGTTCCATTACGCACTACACTTGTAAAGGGGTCTCTACCTGTTGATAGCACCGGGTGGCTCACAAAGTCCGTATTAATCTGTGCTGTCGTTAGAGGTGTCTCAATAGCATTCACGTCATTGGTCGTTACACTCGGCATTAAAAGAGCATTTTGCAATTTTTTTTTCCGTGCTCGATATTCTCTCATGAACTGTGCTCGATATTTGGCAGTTGATGAATTTGCAATATTTTTCTTTTTTTTTATGACTTTTTCAATTGGATTTGCTGCTAGTTTTTCTTTTTTTTTTCTTTCACGAAACTCTTTTCCTCTTTCTGCATTTGTTTTAGCCATTCTGACTAGAATTTATAATAATTCATCGCAAATGAAAATTAATAATAAACTAAATGTATCGCTGACAAAAGTCACTGTTAATTTTTAAGCCGCTATACAGCTGTAGTGATTCTGGCGTGAACGTTAGTGACAAATACACACTGCCCCAGACACTCTCGTAACAAAAGAGCCATTTATAATGGGTGCGTTGAAAACGGCACATGTTTATAAAAACTAAGAAAATACGCCACCCGAATTCGTTACGAGTGGCAAGGGTACCCACGCAATGCCTCCAATACTTTAGCGTTCCCCGTACGAAGAAGCAAGAAGCCCCACCCCATACCCCTTCGGCGCGACCCCCACCACTACTTCCGTTCTATCTCCACCACTACTTCCGTTCAGTTTTTCACCGTAACGAAACACTGGGCAAATTTCCCATTCACTCTCAACCCCAGGTGCGCCTGAAGAAATTTCAGTTCCACTTCAAAAATCGCACAAAAAGTTATAAAAAACAGACATTTACATCAACGAATCGAAAAAGTCGTCAAATCCTGCGACATGGAAGCCCAGCAGTGGAATACTCTTTATTCCCACATATGTTAAACCCTAATAATCTTGTACGCGCATGCTCGACATTAAAAACCATTTTAACAGATTTTACCGTTTCGACGCACGCTCAAGAATGGTAGCATTGTTTATAATTTGTAATATTGTGAGAGATATTTAGAATTTGTGACTTTATTTTCTGAGAAAGAGAAAACGCGGTGTATTTCCAAATATACGCTCCAATACATTCGTGCTCGGAAAGATTATGGAGTTTAACAAAATGGCGAAACATAGCGGGAAAGCATTTAGTTTCGGACAGCGAATTTATATGGCGTCGTATTCATTAAGACTCGTTTGTCTCGATTTTTAATACAGTTTCGGCGTTTAGCCGCCTGAATAATAATCTAGAAATTTAATTTTTCGTTTCTTTCAATTGCATGAGTTTTATTTAAATACAGTATTGAATTCTAAATCTTTACCAATTAATCTGCCGAAGCACTAAATTCTCTTGCGTGTACAGGATCGATGGCAGCATTTGGCGATGTCTTAATATTTTGCGAAATCGGTCGACGGTACAGTACGTAAGTATTAAAAAGTATTTTTTTGTAACTGGTGATTTAAAAAAAATTATTTTTTTTTACTTGATTAATATTTCTTACATCACAAATGCAAATTGATTCAGCTCAACACCTCATAATAATTATAACTGCTTAAAAAAGCTTTTTTACTGTTTTTGATTGCTTTATTTTAATAGGCTACAAATGAAGGAAAAAAAATAAAATAACTGTTATTACCATTTATTCATATTGAAACTCTGAATTTTTCCCTATACATAAGAATTTTCATAGTTTCTTTTTTTTATTTGATTGTGTGTCATCACTTAATCACCAAAATTTTAAGGATTACAAAACCTATTTTATCTATAAAAGAAACCAGGCAAAAAAAAAAAAATTTATTTAATGACATTTGATGATTTTGTGTGGATAATACACACATTTTATTGAAAACTAAAGTTTGTTGAAATTCATCAACTGTATGGGCATGCACTAAAGGCTCCCGTCAACAAGTCCCTCGAAATCTCAAGTGTAACGTTTATCCCTAAGGAGTTTCTCCTACTCCTCTCTCTAGTATATTTAAATTTTTGCAATAAAACATATTAAGTATCTGAAAATTCACATCTAATGCAATAAAGCAATCAAAAAATATTTTCAATAATTGGATTTTTAAAAAAATAAAAAAACAAGGTAGCTTTCCTTTTTTTTTTTTGCTCTTTCAAATACATATACTTTTAAGTTTTTTAAATAATTTTTTTGCCAGTAATTAAAAAAATCAGTATTGCACAAGCAGATAGAGAGGAGGACATGAAACTCCTTATTGCATAATACATTAAAACTTCCCATGTCCTACTGATCAATGGTAATTTGTGACTCATTTGGTGGGTTTCCTGCAAGAAATGTAGTTTTCTTGGAACTTTTAGCAGGGTTCAAAGGATTTTTGGAAAAGCTTCATTTAAAATCCCATTCTTCCTTTAGAGAGTTTGACAATTTTTTTGCATAAATATCCAAGGTTATTCACAGCATTTAAAAGTAATTGTATTCCATATACAACTATACCATAAATAGTATTATTCCATACACTACTTCAGATGGAGGGAGCTATCTACAATTTTTTTTTTTTTTTTTTTGGTTTAACTGAAAAATATTTATAAAATAACTCTTGACAAATCAAGTTTTATAAATAACTAAAATGAGTAGGAAAATTTAGATACACAATGAATATATTAATGAAGACATAATGAATAAATTTTTTTTTAAAGTTGTGCAATTTTTATAATTAAATTCCAAGGCCAAATGTGAACTACAGAAGAAAAAAAAAGACTTAAAATATAAAAAAGTACAATATATAAAAATTCAATGTCATGGTTTGCCTGTTTTTATAAAACTGACATGAACTTTTTCAATTAAATTAATATACATATAAATGTTTTGCAATATAACAGTGTATAATGAAAGTAAAAATAAGAACTTTTTAGCAATTTGTTCAAAGCAGGTTTCCACCTTTATAAAATTTATATTATGTAATTAATCACTATACAAAATTCAGAATGTTTCTTATACTGTACTCTTTGAAGATTATAGACTGAAATGTAATCAATATTGTATATATTAAAAGATGAATTGGATAAAAAATAAAATAGTCAAAACAAATTCTTTGAGATCAGAAAAACACCAAAAGAAAAAGAGAATCTCATATACTGAAGCAGCAAGAAAAGCAGTATCTGTAAGTAACGTATATGAGATGTGTAGTTTTTAAGTACTTAAACAATATGACAGTGCAATTTTGCCTTATAATTGATAAAAGTGGGGTCAATCTGGCCATGTCAAACTTCACCTTTGTGTATGCTACTGAGCATTCAGTGAATTAATATTAAAAGCATAGAATATAAAATATCCCTATGTAACATAATTATTTAAAATTTACAAACCAATTACCTTTTTCAGTTTTTAAGTAATTGAGAAGTATTAACTTTTATTGCATTAAATTTGCTATGTTCCAAGAAGGGGGAAAAAACAATTTTTTCTGATATTATTTGATCATGATGAACACTTCATGTATCATATGTAATTCATATACTGATAAATTAAAGTATTCAGCTCATTTTCTAATGTAAGCATATAATGAAATAGCATTATATATATAATAGATGATGTTGTACTGGAAATGCATTGGAATGGATTCTTTAAAATGAGCTTGCAGTGGCATTCTTGTGGTTAATTAAACCTTTTATTTCACATCTTGAACACATAAAGCAAAGGACGATACACACAAATACTAGCTGCAACACACTACATGATGACAAGAGAGAAGAAGCGCACGTAACCGTGTGTTCAGAGTTTTTATACTGGCGGTGAAGGTTGTACGACTCTTTTATAACAGGAGTCGTGATTGGCTGCAAATGCGCGGGAGCAATTAGATTAAGATTATGTGTGCATGCAATTAGATTAAGATTATAACAGTCTTAGGCGAAACAACTAGGAAATAATTTCACGGGGTACAGTTAAGGAGAGTTAGAAGAAGTCATTACATTCCCCCCCCCTCCGTAAGACGCGTGTATGCGCCAGGGCCCTTGACACACACAAGTATCTTACAGAAATATTAAATTTTAAATTAAATATTATTAAAAAATTTTCCTTCACACCAACCAGCAGACATAAAAACTCCAACACAGAAATGAAATAATATGATAACAAATATACACTAATATAACTGTAAAATATGGGTACCCATAAATAACCTTCAAAATGTATTAAAATTCAAAGTGTATTAAATTCAAAAATGTAATAAAATTCAAAATGTAGCAAAGTTTAAAATGCATGGAAGTTCAAATTGTTCACTTTTTCTTGAGTGGTTGAAGTAATACTGGTTACCCCTATAAACGTTGCATCATAAAAGTACACTATATCAAAAATAAAAACAATAAACACTTGAAATGGAATGTAAACAAAAATAAGATTCAAAAACATAATTGTAGTATAAAATACCATCAAGGGCAAACATCAAAGAAACATCTAAGTTTGTTTCAAAATAAAATAATAGATTTTGTCTAAAAGTAAACTTAATAATCTCAGTATGTTAGACTATTAAGGAAGGGGAATTTAATTCAAACTCTTCCCTGTTTCCATCCAAGAGTACACACTTCTCCAAAACTGAAACACAGAGAATACTGAGATGGAAACAGGAAAAAATTTGAACTGGATTGGAAGGTGGACCCATGTTTCGCACATTTATAAGATCTGTATTCATTTCTCATTGTGATATTTCACAACATTTTTAAAAGAAAAATTATCCTAAGAGTGGAAAGAAGGGGGTCCACCTAAGAGGGGTAAAAGGACAATGGTTTGATTTTGTGTAGCTGTGTGTGATTTGTTTTTAAAATTTTGTGATTATTAAAATGATTATCATTCGTGACTTAATTTTAATTCTTCAGGAGGATAATAAGTTCTCAATTTTGACACGTGAACAATTTCAGTAGGTTTTTTAGTTAAAGCATTGGGTTTGGTTATTTCATAATTTACATCTGACAATTTTTGTACTATTTCATAGGGGCCTGAAAAAACTGGGGATAATTTTCTACGATTTGGATAATTAAATTCTTCATACATTACATATATATATATAGAAAATTGGGTATTTGCATTCATAAGATTAAGTTTCCTTATATATTTTTAACACCTAAATTCCATAAAAATCCTGTTAAATTTATAACGGTAACAAATGGCTTTAAAGCATATATCACTGCTGCAGGTAAAATGCTGCATAATAATATACAAAACTTCATTAATAAGCAATATAATACAGCTATAATTAAAAATAGTAAAGATATACATTTTTTTAAAAACAAAAATATTTAATCAGTTCATAGTTATGATTTTGAAGATCTTTTCAATTCTATTGATATCAATGATATTATTAAGGTAATTTTAGAAAATCATAATAATTATAACCTTTCTATTAATTTACAAAAATTTAAAACTCTCATAGATTTAGTCTTAAAAGAGAACTACATTAATTTTAATGGTTCTTTAAATAAACAAACTAAAGGTTTGCCTCAAGGTGGCCCTGCTAGCAATAGTTTGGCTAATTTATATTTACACTTTTACGAATATAAACATATTACTAATAATGATTATTACATTTTTAGATATATAGATCTAATTATTTTTGGTAAATTAATAATGTTAACCCCAATATTACTTTTTATCCCAATTACACTTAAACCTAATTAAAATTAATAGTAATCCAGTTAAAACTAATTACTTGGAAGTGCCATTGTATATTAAGGATTATAAATTACATAGTAATATTTATGATAAAAGAGGATTTTAATGCTAATATTTTTAAAGTGCCATACTGGAATTCAAGGTAATATTTAGTTTTTAAATGTTTTTTAGAATTAATGTTATTTTATCATAACTAACTAATTTTATGCATTACTGATATATTCCTTTCTGTCATGCGGGAAAAATGGTTATTGCTGTACTCACGTTGTAAGTTTTTTCATCTAATTGCTTTAAAATATACTAGTAATTATTATAGGCTATAATTTTATCATTTTATATTAATAGATTGTGGTTTTATTTGTAAATTCTCTTGACATTTCTTACTTTCCCTATGGCCCAGAGTATTGGTAAATACAGGTGAAGGTTGGCTAGCCTCAAAACTTTGTTTAAACCTGCAATCCTGGTTCCTAGGGCCAGGAGTATGCTATAGTACTACTGTGACTAATATGCTTTCACTATAATGACTAGTTATATTAGGTTTATAATTATTTTGTGTATATTTATTAATTATATACATATATATGGCTAATAATTTTTTTCAGATACCTCAAAAATTTGTACTCACTCTCTTCTATCTCACAATCTGAATCTGCTTTTAGTGTAGGCATTTTCCAAGCATGAACTCTGGAAAAAAAATTAAATATTAAGAGAGGTTTTTTTAATCAGTATCTTTACTAACTATGAAAAATTAAAAACGTAAAAAGAGTACCCTGCATTCTGTATGGTTAATAAATTTAAAGCATCAAACTTGCAATTTTTTTTTCCACTTTCAGTACTCAATATTTCACAATTTTGGGGAACATCTTTCAGCAATACTCCTAAGGCACATCTATACTATACTTTTCATATTAATTGTTAAAAAAATTGTTCGATCCTAGTTAAATACCAATAGTTTTAAAAAAATTGGCACCATTTTTTTTAAAATTTTATCTTTGAATTGTCAACCCTTCCACACGATCATACTAAGGATGTAGCAGAAGTTGCATTTTGAAAAACATAATTTTCCTTGAAGACACTCGGCGAAATTTTTGGGAAAGGGGGCAAAAAAATCAAGGGGTTCATCTAGGACACGAACTTAACTTTTTAGAAATAATATTAAAACAAAACTTAACGTAACAAAGAAAAGGGGTTTCAAAAAAGGAGAAAATAAATAATATTCACATTTTCTTCCTTTCTCACATTATGTAAAATGCATCAATCTTTTCTCTTTTGTTTAAATATGTGGTGTGAATACTATTTTCTGTTCTATTTCCAAAGTTGCATTAAGTTAAACCATAGTTTACGCTTCACATCAACTTTTCTTTCGAGTATAAAGATAAAGGTCATATAAGCTCTAAATGGGAGCTACTGGCATTTTCAAAACAAATTAAACAATATATATATACGTATGTCACATCATTTCTTTTAATAGGTTTTATTCAATTATTTCTTCGTTTTAAGTATATAACTTAAGTTAATAAAATACATCGAAAATATTTGTAATTAATTCAGTGGAGATAATTTTTTAATCCTAGAAATGAACTCGTTAATACACTATGATTCAAGTTCAATAACATCAAATAACAATAAAGGAAAGGGCCGAAAAAAAAATACATGTTTCATTTACATTTCTAACAAAAAGCATTAAAACATTTCAAAAATGCTTTTAAACATCAAAGCGTATAAATTTACCAATTTCACAAGAAATTGAGAAAAATGCATTAGATCACAATTAAAATAGTTATTCCAATGAAAAATTACTTACTTTTTAGAATTTCTTAAACTTTTAATAAAGCAAAACATTCATTTTTAAACTTATTCCATAATAGCTGATATGCGCTACTCTAAAAAAGGCACTGAAGAAGGAAACTTTTCTGATATTACTTTAATCTTTCATGCCTTAAGATATAACCGTCAATATGGCCAGGCATTTATTTAATAATATTGCTCAAATTAATTCTATTATCCTGTTCGTTGAAAGAATATGAACTTTCAAACAAGTCATCAAATAATAATTTGTAGAAGAAGAGTTCCGATAAGAATATGATGTTCTGATTCAAAACGTCATTTCTGCATTTTCTCGTTTTTCCGATCACATAATTTAGGACAATTCCTTTTTCAACCAGTTATTTCATGTATATTTATCAATCTTCTTTTCTGTTTAATGATTCCTAATGATACATATATATATTTTTTATAATTTACTTCAATTGGCCTTTGAAAGCAGATAATACGGATTTTCAAATGCGAACTGAAAAATGCCTTCCAAAATTTTCCTGGAATTCATGTTCTTCACTTTTCTTGGAAAGCAATGGAATGAAATTTTTAAAAAAATAATAATAGTTTAAATTTTAAAAACGCGACTTCGAAAAATAAAATGTTTAATTGTACGGTTAACAGAATACCCCGAAGTCGTCTTCGCAAGAGATTTTGCGATAGAATTACGCTTCTTAAAATTTATTCCTTCTGCATTATGTCATTAAACTGCACAAGTTTAGAAGCTTTTTTTAGGTAAGTTGGAACTACAAATCCTTTTATGAACGGATTTTTTCCTTTATTTTTCCGGAAACGTAAATGCTTCTGCCACTCAGCAAAAGTTCCGTTGCGTATCACTACTTAATGCCAATAAAACTTCATTCTGAATTAATCACAGCAAAAATATATACACTCCTACTTTTCGTATACAGTAATACCCCGAGCTTACGCGATAGGTAGGACTGCGTAAGTCGGAGTATAATTTCACATATAAAGCATATATAAATTATTTTTAGTTGGGATCGAGGCGAATGAAGTACAATTTAAATATATATATATTCAATAAAATCTCAGATAATACGGGTACAAAATTGCAAACCGAAGTTATTTTGTGATGTAGAAGGTTAAATAAAATCTAAATAAGTAGTCTGCCTGCTCAAAGATTTTTTTTCCCCTCAAAATTTCGTCGTAGCATGCTAAATAATTTTTTTCTCTCGTTTTTTTTTTTTAAATTACGCTCTTTATTGGAGTCTATATTTTCTAAAATGCTATACTGTTCGAATTAATTGGGACAAATGGTAAAAAAAAAAAAAAAAACGATTTTTTCTTAAACCCTAGTTTTTAATCATAAAATACCTTTAGTAGACAAAAAAAAAAAATTGGCAGTTATAGAGACTGCCGATAGAAGTGAAAACTTAGAACTTTTAGAATTAAAATTTGAAATTTCATAATATTTGAATTAAAATTATCAACATCAATGGTTTTCACATCTATTGACACTCCGAGCAACAACTAAATGCATGTTTATATGGTTTTTTATTATTCAAATATATTACGGGGCTGTACAAGATCATGACAAAATATAAATACAATTCAATTGAAATAACAATTAATAAACAATCATTTTATTTATGGATAGTATTTTTTACTTAAATTTCAATGTACTTGATTTTTAACATTATTTTAATTGTTTGCATCATTGTCATCATTCATTTCAACAATACTTAAACTTTTTGTACTTTCAATTATTTCATTTTGTTCTAAAAAAGATACAATAGGCTTATGGTAACTAAAGTAAGAAAGGAAAATGTTTGATTCAAATTTATTTAAGTATCGCGTAAAAACCGCATCGATCGTCGTTTTATAGTTTGTAGTACTGAGTTTTCGATCATTGGACCTATTTAAATTAAGTGTTTCATTTAAAGATTCAATTAGTGGTAGATTTTTATCATCTGCTAAGTTAATATTAAAGTCTCCACTTAAAATCATCAGTACATTATCATATTTTTCACCAAATCTTTTTTCGAGTATTTCAGAACCTTCTTTTGTATAAATCATCAAATTTTCGAATAAAAATTGTTGTCTCATAGATTTTCCAGGCGAAATATAAACGGCAACCATAAACATGTATTGCTCATTCTCGGAATCGCAACGAGCAATGCACACAGTATATATACATTGAACTTTCCACTAAATTCATTCAACTTCACATATAAGATACTAGCTGTTACCCGCCCGCTTCGCTGGGTATTTCATGACGTTTTATAAATTTTTTCTGGTTATATATATGAATAAATTATTGATATTTAAGTCCTGGCATTAAGAATTCGATTGTATTGAAAAATATACGCCCCCTCAACGCCACTTGGGGGTCGATTTTCACGAAACGCATTTTGTGGCGTATCTCTATTCTATGAGAGGAATCTGCTTACCAAATTTCAAGACTGTGCAACTAATAGTTTAAAAATCGGAATAATTATTTATATCTCCCCTTAACAATCCTTGTGGGTCATTTTCCCCCAAAACCATTTTGTAGTGGATATTTACTCCATAAAGGAAACATGTCTACCAATTTTCAAGCAGGTTGGTCAAGTAGTCTAAAAACGAAAATATTTATCTATTACGCCCCTTAACTCCCCCCCGCAACGCCACTTGGGGGTTATTTCCCCCAAAACCATCTTGTATCTGATCTGTACTCTATGAAAGGAATCTATTTGTCAAATTTAAAGACTGTGTGTCTAATAGTTTAAAAATGCAAATAATTATCTATAACGCCCCTAAGCCCCCGCAATGTCACTTGGGGGTTGATTTTCACCAAACTCATTTTGTAGCGGATCTCTACTCTATGAAAGGAATCTGCTTACCCAATTTCAAGATTTTACGTTGAATAGTTTAAAAATGGAAACAATTACTTATAACGCCCCTCAACCCCCCCCCCCGTAACGCCCCTTGCGGTTCGAATTTCGCAAAATCCGTTCTTAGCGTATCTCTACTCTATGAAAGGAACATGTCTACCAAATTTCAAGTCTGTAAGTTGAATAGTTCCGGAGATATCGTGATTAGTCAGTCAGTGAGTCGCTTTTCTCCTTAATATACATAGATATAAATTGTTGATATCTAAGTCGTGAATACGATTATACACAACACTATACGTCAGCTGTATAGCTACATATATACTGCTATAAGCCTGCCGGTGACGCAAACGCAGGAGATTTCACCCATCCAAAAGTGTCTAAGGCGAACTGCGCGTGCGCCAGTCAGAGCATGTCGGTGACGCGAACTCATAAGATTTTCCCCTACCAAAAAGTGCTCAACGCCGCTAAAGAAGTTTTCACTTCAAAAAATAACGTGGAAAGCCACGCAATAGAAGTGAAACTTCTTTGACGACGTTAGTTGTAAATGCAGGAACAGATTTAATTATATTAAACTGCTGAGAGAACTTACTTCAATCAAATAAAATTAGAACTTCATTTATTGTATGAAAATATTTTTATTCAATTTTCTGCATCCTCATTTTCTAGGAAAGACACAATAAGTGTGTGGTAACTGAAGTAGGCTATAAAAATCCTCGATTGTAGTCAATCAAGAAAATGTGAGAAAACTGCACAATCGTAGTTCCGTATATTGTTTTTCCTTCTCTAGAATCAGTATTCATTGTCAAATTCAGTGTCCGTTTCAAGAATTCAATGAGAGGGTTTGCTTCTTCTGAAACAAAATTAACATTAAAAGTCCCCAATTAAGATAATCGGCTTTGAATGATCATTGGACCCAATGATTGCAGCAGTCTCTGATGTGTACAGCACTAAAACTTTATGGATAAAGATGATAAAAGCTGCGGCAGAGCTACCTGGTGATATATAGACTTTCGCCTGGACTTGCTGGTAGTTTTCCTCTTTTTTTTCCTTTTTTTTTTTTTCCTTTCACGAAACTCTTTTCCTCTTTTTGCATTTGTTCTGAACAGAATTAATTTAAATTCAATGGAAATAAAAATTAATTATGTAAACTTAATGCATCACTCACAGAAGTCACTGTGTTTGTTTACAAGACGCTATCCTTAGCGATTCTGGCGCGAACGTTGGTGACATATACACAATGCCCCAGACACTCCCGTAACGGGATGAGCCATATAATAATAATATTTTGGGTGCGTTTATATTCGTTGAAAACTACGAAAATACGCCACGCGAGTTCGTTACGAGAGTAACAAGGGTACCCACTTGATGTCACCAATACCTAAGCGCCTTTCGTTCCAACTTTTTCATGGATATGACGCAAGTCACGTGGTGTACACTCCCCCGCTGTCTTTTCCTCCCACGCGCTATCTCCTCACCATAGCGACGTTTCGGGGGGATGAGGGGGGATCACTACTTCCGTTCGCTTTTCCACTGTTACGCAAAACTGGGCAAATTTTCCAATCTCACTCCCGTTCCCAAAGAAGTTTCACTTCAAAAATCTCTCCATTACGAATTATTATAGTACGAAATATGTCCTCCTACTGCAGAAATGACCTCTTCAACACGTCTTGGTATTCATCCTACTTGTGCAGATCATCACGGAACCACACTTGATAGCACTTTTTATCATTTGTTCTGTTGTCATGCAACTCATCTTAGTTAAACGATTCTTGAGAATATGTCATAAATTATCAATAGGGATAATGTCTGGTGAATTTATCAGGCCAATTAAATACTTTTCATCCTGTCTTTAAAAGGAACTAAGTTTCTAATGCCATTTGTTGTGAGGGGAAAAAAACCAAACATCTATTTAGAAGGATGTTTTACAGTTTGTTGGATATGATCTGGCAGCAGAGAGTCTCAACTTCACTTCGTCTAACTGCACTTGATTTGTATCCCTTTACAAATAAATTCATTTAATTAATAAAAATAACCTTCTTCTAGTCGTTAACAGTCCAGGATCGGTATTTTTGATCTATTCGAAACATTTTTTCATTGTTTTCTGAGTTAGATATTGCTTTTTTCTAAGTCTTGATGCCGTACGGCTGAGTTCCAGAACCCTTTTTCTGTACAGTTGAGGTACTTCAGCACCATAATCCAATAAATCCCTTCGAAGATCTGTGCTTGCCTTACTTTGATTTGTTGTCATTTCTTATTAGAATTTTATCAGTTCTTGGAGTAATTTCCCGTCTGAACCCACATTTTCCTTTTCTTTTTAGAGACTATGATCAAGAATCTTGAAATGTTTTTAAAAATTCTTGAAACACTTGATTTTCCTACACCACGTACCGTAGCTATTATTTCACAATCATAGAAGTGTGTTCATTAAGAGCGATTATTTTAGAACATTTCCTCAGAGTGTAATATCAGGTGTTACGTGGAACGCAAAATTGTTACCACCAGCTACCACAATGAAAGGCTCACAACTGAACCACTAATGTACTAAAACCAATCAAACGAGTAAATTATAGTCAAAATAGATTCGCCACATTACTTCTGAGCAGATATAATGGGTTTGAGGTGGTTCGGGACATAACTAGTAATCCCATACCAACTCAAACAAGAAAAAAATGTTTGTCCCAATTAATTAGAACAGTATTGTATGTAACAATTTCCTAAGTAAACTGAGGCTATCAAATTCCCAACACACATAATCATTCTATCGTCTGATTGAACTGAATCTAAAGATCCTGTTAGATTAAGGTATTCGACTGGTTGCAACAACTTTTTTTTTTTTTTTTAAAAGGAGATATGGGGATTTTTTTTGTTATTTTTAGAATTGTTTAGTGCATTTTAAGAAAAAGGTGCTAAAATTAGGAAGAGAAAAAGAAATTATTATTACTAAAATGGGTAAAAATTGAAAAAAAAACAGCATAAACGCGGCCCATTCTGCACCAAAGGTTTATGAACAAATTTTCAATGTAATGTGTTGCTATATTATTCAATTTTGAAATTACCTCAGGATAAGAGATATTTTCTATTTTACAAAAACTAGAGCACTTTAACTCGGTTACTATATGAAAATGCTTTAAAGACAGTGATTCTATTCACATAAGGGGCTGTAAATTTTTTAATAAAACAATGATTGATAAATCTGAAGGTTAAAACACTTCTACTATTATACAGAACATATGCACCAGAAATTTCACAGTTAATTATTTTCAAACATTTTTTGGCAATCGCTGGCCTCGTTTAGTATTTTTTTTAAAAAAACACACATTTCTCGAGTAAAACGAGTTTTAAAGAATGACATATTGCTTAAAGTAAAGGCATCTGCTTTTACTAAAACACTTGTAGTTTTTGTTCTAGTAAACGGAAAATGATAAACTTTGTATTTTTATAAAGCTAATAAAATGGCCCATAAAATAAAATCATAAAAAATTTTTTTAAAAATCACAGTTTTAAGGTAGTCGGATACCTTAAAATTTTTTACTAATTCCCAAATTTTTATTTTTGTACCGAAGTTCCTAATAATGTTAAATTTACATTCCAAAGATAAAGTTTTTCTTTTCTTGTTTGCTGCAGAAGAATAAGTTCAACTTCGTTTGGATAACTTAGACGTCTCTTAAATCTGAGTAGATATGATACATGTATCCAACACGATATAACAACTATAACATGTAATAATAAACACTTACTCCATAGATAAGAATAAATTACACAAAATAAATTATGATGGCTAAGCGTTGATTCTGTGTGATACGTCCAAACATATGCATTCACTAAATAGGAAGCAGAAAGTGAGTAATCGAGTTTTGTAGTGCCCAAACAAAAGATGAATCGACCAGATTTGAAAGTCGCAAAAGTCGAGGTATATTACTGTATTCTTCGACGAAGACCATCACTCAAACTGTTTTAAATCTGACACAATATGGAACATAAGCCATAATAGTTTTTAGAATCGAATATCAAGATATTCTATTTTAAAATGTAAAGATTTGGGGGGGGGGGGGATCAAGACACAAAAATGAAATGTTATTTCTTTGTTAAATAGCATTATCTTAAACTATCAATCACATAGACAACAGACGGCTTCGTACATAAACCATCCAGGAGACTATCTTGTCAATTGGGCATACTAAAATGATTCTTACACATACGCCGCAAATTCCTATGTAACAGAATATTCAAAATAATAAAGCAAACAGGTTAAATTCACACGCAGTATCACCGAAAATCCCAATATGAATTTATACCATATTCTTATAGTTTAATTATACTCTTCAGAAAAATTGAAAAATCAGTTTTGGTATTGTGGAGATGGGGAAAGGAAAACTTTTTCCTGACTAAAATACCACTTCAACGTATTTTATGACAAAAAATTATCTGTAATGTTACCAGACACTATTTACAAGCCAATTTGAAACATGAATTGATATAATTATATGATATATCCAAAATTATATTTTAATTTTGGAACCTTGATTCAGTTTATTCTTTTGTTCCCCAAAGTACATTGATAATGAAATAGATTAAAGTTTGGAAATATGATTTACTTTCATAATTCTGTCAATGAAAATGGTTGACATGTCAAAGATATGATATATATATAACTGGAATTTAATAAGAAAAAAATTAGTACCGAGAAATATAAACAATAAATAAAGGTAAATACAATGTGCGTGTGTGTTCACAACAAAAAGAAAAATTTTCGGATTCACTTTTCAAAGGATCACTTAATAAATAAGGTATCAGGGAACGGCAACCTTTCAGCTGTGGCGTGACAAGCCAATCTACCAATATGATTCAGCGTGCCATACAGTAGGACATTTTTGAAATAATTTGATTCCTGCGATAATGTATGTAAAGTTACAGAATAGAGGTCACTAATATAGATTTCTAGTTTTATTATTCATTAATTTTGCATCATTTAAAGGTATTTCTTAACATAAAAAGAAACAGCGTAAAATGTAACTATTTCTTCAACAAAAATTTTTTAACATTAAAATTGTACATATATTATGTATTTTTTAATATATTTATTAAAATAAGAAGTAGATAACATAAAATATAAGTATTTCCCTTTATTTTAGTTAGATAAAAAGATAAATACAATAGATCGCAACACCAGCTGCTCTGTGGCCCGGTCGTTTAAATTGTACGCAGCAATCGAAGTCAGGTATCGAAACATGTTCGTCATTGTCTAACCATGTCTCTGCCTAAAGGACTTAGCTTTTTCTCTGATCCTAAAGTGAGAAAACAAAGATCCCACGGCCTAGACCGCAGGGGATGGGGGGCGGAGCCCCTCCCGAATGAAGGAGAAAAACAGAACTTCACTGAATAGCGCGCGTTTCCCCAACTTCCTGTTACGCATTTCCGTCCCTTTTCACGAAATCACTCCCACAAATCTCCAGCAATCGAGAGGAAAGATGTTACACATCAATAAAAAATTTAATGCGAAACTAGTGCTTGTGTACCGCTCTACACCTTCATATCTTAAAATCAGGGGTATAATTTGTGACTGTCAATTTGACGCGATTTTGAGCATTCAATTGTTAACAATTTCTTTGCGGACTCGAAACATTTTTCATATGAGGAAATTTTTTTCCATAGATATATAAAACCAAAAGCGGAAAGCAAAGAGAGTACATGCAATTTTCTCTCTTCAAACAATTAAATCTCTCCAGCAACGACATTCAATAATTTACAAAATACAGTGAAATAAGTTTAACGTGAAAACGCTCTTGAGATGAAATATCGGTTCCCACGAAATAATACAACGGTCCCTACAAACGACTATTTGTTTTCATACACCTTTTTTCTCGTAACACGAAAAGATTTTCCTTCTGGGAATGAACAAATTACGAAAAACAACAGCCACGCAGGCGATGTGAAATAAAGAGAGGAGGTTTCGGAGAAAGGAGGCCAACTTGACTTCGAAATACCCTCGAATAGCCTTTGACAGGAACCAATTTTGTTTATCTAAGCTACTTTTACACCCTCCACCATCCCTACAAACGCCACACAAAAACATCTAATCTCCCAGTAGGCTTTGGAATTCGGTGGCGAGTACATCGCAGTGTGAGTAAAAATCAGTCAATTTTGTTTGCATTTTTTTTTTTTTTTTTTTTTTTCTATTTTGGAAGAATTTTTTTGCCAACACGGCAAAAAGTTCAGGAAGAAAGCAAACTTTTCTATTTCGCTCAAAATGAAGATGGAGCTTTCTGAAGGCTGTTGATTAAAAACAGAAGCCGAAAAGATTTTAGTAGTGCTCATTCTATTTTATCAATAATAATTGAAACAAGAAAGAATATTACGTAAATGTTTGAACTGTTTTTATGAAATGCATGCATATACAGCAATCTATGTAAATAAAATGAACTCTAATAAACTTAATTTTGTAGAATTTTTTAATATTTAACACGAAAAACTGTAAATTTATCTGAAGAGATAATCTTTCACACCAATTTGTAGAATAGTGTTGAGTGTCACTGAGAATTGTACCGCGTGCCATAGGTTGCGGACCCCTAGTATAGATAATTACGCATCGTATAGAACTTATAACTGATTTGGTGAAATAGCTTTTGTCATACAACTGAAGTATTGACTGCACTTTATGTAAAACCAGAAACAACTAAATTAATCACACGAAAATACACAAACCCCAGTTTACTTTTTCTTCGTCAGCTATTACAATTCGTATCAAGAAACTATTCAATGATGAAAAAGATAAATACATTCTAGTTTTAGGCCCAGTAAATAAAATAAGGTTTATTATGCATAAAATTTACATTTGTAAAAGCGACAGAATTCAATTGAGTTATAAAATGACAATAAGCTGCACGAATTAAGTCGTTTATTAAAATTTAAAACTCAATATAAAAGTACATCATAGTAAATTTCAAAAAAAAATTAATAACAGAAGCACTAAAATTACAATTTATTCAAGTTTTAGTGCAAATAAAAAAGGTGGCTGGATGAAAAAACAGTTTTTATGTAAAACGTATTGAAGTCGATTTAAAAATATGGTAAATAATTAATTTTGCGAAGCAATACAACACATTCTTTTACTAGAAATAAGTTATACACATAATTTAAGTTCGCACGTCGTCAAAATTTTCAGTTCATATTAATTAAGGGATTTACAAACAAGAAAATATTTTATTTTGACAATATTTCTAATTGGACAATACTTAAATATATAATCTGATTCACAAACCACATATCATAAGAAATACATATTTGGTTCAGGGGAATAGTTAATAGCGTTTTAAATATGGAAAAAAAATGAAATTAACTCAACAAAATAAATCATTTCTAGTATGTAAGAATTGCAATAAATAAAAGAAATTCCATTTCTGGAAATATTAAAGGAATTTTTTTTAAAAAAAACATTCTACAAAAAGAACAATAGTAATGTGAAAAAAAAAATCCTTCCAAGTTTATTTTAATAACGAATAACACAAAAAAAATTACAACAAACATGTGCCATGCATCAACCAAACGATCACATTTTTCTTTGATTACGATTACATATATCAAGATCAATGTCGTAATGTATATAATCATGAAGAATAAGAACATAATTTGATTAACTAAGCGAGTGTAACTATCCATAAGAACGAAAATGGCAGGAAGAACTTCAGCAATTTTTCATAAAGGAATAAGATTTCAATTATTTTAGCTCAAAGTTCTCACTAAGCATAATCATCTTTTAAAAATAAATTAACAAAATATTTCCTAAAAAGGAAATAAAAAAAATGCATGAACAGCAAAGGGGAGACAAGAAAAATTAGTACGATTGTTCTGTAGTTAAACATATGTTTATGTTAATTGTTTCAATTTTTTTGTAATCTAAAACAATTCCTATCTTTTTTTCTTTTGCTTAGAAAAAAAATGAAAACACAAAAGAAATATGTAGATTAATGCGCCGGACTGCTGAGATTCCGAAAGAATTCTTGCAATTTCCTGTACTCTTTGCAATTTGCGAATCAAAAAAAGAAAGTTTTTTTTGCCCATGCGACTCCAGCTTCTGAATTACTGATGAGATTCAAAACTCTGGATTTTCCAGATTAGAATCCAGAAATATGGAACAACATACCAACAACATTAAATTGCAAAATCGGCCACTGGTTGGCGCGATCTATTTTTTGCAATTTTACAACATTGATTAGCGCGCCAAGTGTGGAAACCTAGTCGGTTTTGTGTTGTGAAGAAATCGTTTTTTTTCCCCTTATTATGTTTTTTTAATTTTATTTCTTTTATTCTTCTTAGTTTATATTTATGCAGACAATTTTGATTCGATTTCTTCTCAAACTTAAACATTTCCCTAGTTTCAGTTCTCATTTGCCGTTAGCTCGCAGTTTTGCAACTACATTTTAGTATAACGTTTAATGGAATAATACTTCGCAGTTCGTTATTTGGGCTTTGTTCTTCCGATGTGGATACGTTTTCTCAACGTAAATTTCTTTTACTTCATATAAATTTTTACAAATACTCAAAATGGCCACCAATGATTTTAATATTGTTGCAAATGTGAATGAATGTATGCTGTAATATTCCGAGAATTCTATAAGGTTTTCTGCAATGTTGCCTGTCTTAGGAAAGAAAGCTGTGATGAAATTGAGAGAAAGGAAGGGTAAGAAGGCAGTAAATAATCGTTTTAAAAATAATTTATCTAAATTTTTCATTTTTAATTAATTTGAACTAAAATTAATTTATCACTATCGATTTTAAATTTAAAAAAGTATTTCAATTTTGCAACAACTTTCAGCTTCAAAGATTTTTTTTGTTTATTTCACTTTTTAGCCATCCTGAATTTCGTGCTTTTGCATTACGTCTTCTGAAGGGGTTGCTACTCTCAAAGAAAACACACGAGTGCGCACCAAACTGGCAATTTTTCTAAATCGCGCCAACCAGTGACCCCGATTCTGCGATTTCCCCTATCAAAAATCATATCTTTGAAGTAAATACAGAGTTGCTGCAGAAACTCTTATTCTTATTGTTTAATCTTGTTCATTCAAATGCAAAATTTGTAGGAGTAAAGTAATTTAAAATCATAACTCATGCAGCAAAATATGGTTTTTCGTAAAACCATAAATTTTCGTAAATATCTTTCTTAGATGAATTTTCGTCTTATTTCATTTCTAGCCCACACATAGCTTCTTAAATGTGGCGCCATCTACACTCCCATTTACGAACAATTCGCACTCGCAGGAAAACTTCAGGTGTAAAAATGAGTTTTCATTGTTCTGCTATGTATTCAAATTTTTAGTACTTATAGAAATAAAGAGCTTAGTTAATTTTTTAATTATCACTTAAGTTTTATTTAAATATAGTGAATCATGGAAGTATTTTTTTCCAAATTAAGTCTTCCAATTATGCAAATTATTTCTGTTGCTGATATAACTATTTTAAATCACCTTTAAAAACTTTTCAACAAACAACTTTTTTTACCACCATTTAACATAAAGTAAAGGCAGTAATATTTATTCTAAAATGTAGTAATGATTCTAAACCAATAAAAAAAACATAGAAAAATTTTTTATTTAAATTTTAACTTTTTCAAATTATTTATTTATAAATTATACAAACTGTTACTCTTTTTAAATTATTAACTTATTAAAATAATAAAATTATAAACATCAATTATAACAGAATTGAAATTAACTAATGTGTTTTACCAATTTAAATAGTAGAGGTTTCTCACATAAATGTTTTTTCCCCAAGAAGAAAGTAAAATAATTAAACACAAATTTAACAATTGTTTTTGAACTTTGTTTATACATACTTGTCTTAATAAGATATGCACGGTTATTTTAAATCATATTCTAGTTCTAATTTTATATAATTATATACAGAACTATCTCTGTTGATTGAATACGCTGAAGATTAAAACTTAAGTTAACTAAAATATTTTTACCATTTTAATGCATACTTTCTATATAATTACACAAAATTACTTTGAAGTACTTACATATCTGTAGAAGTATATATAGATGAATCGAGAATCTTTCGAGAAGGGGGATTTTTTGTAAATACAAAAAGGAGCGGAATAGCGCCTGGTTTTAGCTGCCTTCGATTTGTAAAATTTTGGTAAGCGAAACATCTTTCTTCGAAATGATCCGAACATATCAAAGAGGAAGAAGATGGCATGAAATTTTCTCGCCTCATCATTTTTACCCATGTTCTCAATACAGTTGGATTTTTTAAAGGAAATTTGAAGAATGATTTACTTTTGCAATTTTCTTTCCTTTTACTGTTACTGCAGCCATATGCAGCGCAGAAGGCCATTTATGACTGTAAAAAAAGAATAACAGACTAAACGAAGAAGCAGAACGAAGTATGAGAATATTGTTTGAGTTTCGCGGGAAACACGTGAATGCAACTCAACACGTGATCATAACGTCACATGAATTTAATCCATTGCTCAACAGTACCATCTATTTCCTAAACATGTGCCTTGGAGAATATTATTGGAGAGTTACTTTTATTTTTGAACTTAAATTTCAGCTCTTCCTCTGTCTTGCAATCACTGAAATGCATAAATTTTTATAATTCTTGCAATATTTTTCTGTGCCCATAATTGGAACAGGGTCAGTTCTGTTGGTCAGTCATGAGCAAAAGTAAGGGCTGAGAAAAATCGAAAATACACTTTACATTCCAGATCTTTTAGGTGCTGCGGAATCAAAGCTCATTCATTTGTTGTTGTTGTTTACGTTTCTTAACGCACAACAAACATTTGTAATCAACTGTTCAAAACAAATACATTTTCTGTCCAGTATTCTGTTTTTTAAATTAAATACATAAAATTAAATGTAGATATTTTTACAGATCGAGCTAAATAAAGAAATTAAATTGTATCAAAAAGTCCGTCCAACTGTCTGGCTGAATTTTTTTAAATTTAACCACAGAAATGTGAAAAAATTCAAATTTTGTATGCAATATATCTAAACACTTTTCATAAAAATAGCAACAAATGTTTTAAAATAATGTGAAAATTTTGATTTGGGAATTTATTTTTTTTATCTCACAGAAATAGCATTTGAACTTTGTAAACTGGACAAATAATAATTCAAACAGTACATCAACTTCAGAAATTATGAAAAAAAAACAAAAGTATGTCGTATTCACTCAGTTTTAAGTTACTCAACACACATACGTGTGATCACTATAAAGATACTAGCCAAAAATATTTTTTGCATGTTGCAGAAGTAGGTCGACAAAGAATAAATGGAGAAGTAAATAGTATTTAAGTATCCACTTAAGAAATGTTTCTTGTAATATGTTTAAAAATCTAATAAATTATCAAAAATCATTTGAAAATCTTATAATTGAGATAAATATATAGTTAAGAAACTCATTCATTTGATCGGTTTTTATACATTCAATTATCCTGTTAATGTGACTCAATAGTAACTGCACGCTTGAAATGCCAAAAAAGAGATGAATATTCAATGAGAGCGATAATTATACAATACAGTTTCGAGTTATATATATGTTTTTTGTGATGCTGTAATATAAAAATTTATAAAAACTCAAGGTTAAGTTTGCAAGAACGGGTAGCACAAAAATTGAGTTTAACTAAAAAGGAGCGCCAAGAACGAAATTTTCAGGGGGGAGGGGGATGAAGAAAGTGTACAAAAGACATTTTTAAAAAAGAGATTAGTTGAAAATTGGAACTACATAATACATGTAAATTACAGTTTTACAAATTGAGCAATGAATATGAACAGTTGTATAATGTGCACAATTATACAACTGTCAGACGGACAAGGGTTACCCCCTAGCACCGAATTTTAAAAAATTGTATTAACTAAAAATATATAAATAAAAAAAAATATTCAAAAATCAGTTTGTGATCGACATAATAATCAAACTCCCGAGTAAAACATTTTTTTTTTATACTGCTTATTAAATAAAAGGTAAAAATAGGTTTCTATACAGTTCGGCAGAATTTAGTTAAACAACTGAAGATTTAAAAATTTGAACTGTGTAACGAAAGTTTTTTTTTTCTTTTTTTCCTACAGAATTCTTGAATCAACTTTGTTTTTTTTACTCTACCTATCTTCCCCTACTCAGCTATTTTGGTATTATAATAAATCGGTCAATGGTATAATATCAGTGGCGCACACAAAGTAGGGTACACGGGTCTGGATTCCTTCCCATAGTCCTTGATTTTTTTTTCGATTGGAAAACTTCCACCACCACCCACCCCATCTTGAAAATTTTATGTGTGCGCCACTGTATAAAACGAAACATACACAATCGGAACAAACGTCATAGCTTGAAACTATCAAAATCTTAAAAGGCACGAAATGAAGCTGATGATGAGGAAAAAAGAAAGAAATCCATAAACCACATAAAACTCGCTAAGCTACACCATATAAATGTTAATTTCCCAATAGATAATAGAAACACAGAAATTAAATTAATAAAAAAATTCATTCAGGACAGTGGCTGAATTTCCCGACGGAAACTACTCCATAGAATGACGCAGTGCTTAAATGTCATGAGACATCTATTTCGACCAATCAACTTGCTGCAATACGAGAGGAGAATCAACATAAAAATAAAATAAAATGTCGTAAACGTTATTTATATATCACAAGCATCGCAAATGTTTAAAAAATCTCTTGGTCTATGGAGGACGAAGGGGGGTTGAGCCACCAAACTCCGCCCTTGATTGATACTGAATTCAGTGTTTTCAAAAATTAATACAATGAAGATTGAATAATTTCGTAACAGTGATAATATGTGTAAAATTAAGATAAATTCCAGAAGAACTAAAAAGAAAAGGGCACGAAGAATTTTAATTTATAATACTAATGTAATTATAAAAATTTTGAAAAGAGCTTCAATATCAAGAATTAACAAAAAGGAAATTTCTGTATTTCAAAATTTACTGAGCGATGGCCAGTCGCGTAACGGAGAATATTAGAGCCCCCCTGCAAACTCAGATTTTGAGCCCCAAGCCCAGATTCGTACTTAGTGTCAATCAAGCTTTGGGCCCTCTAGAGTCCCTGCCCCCCCCCTTGCAATGCGGGGGCGTACGTTACGCCACTGGCGATGACTTTAATGATTGTCAAGTTTTACACATTATTATAGATATAAATAAATCTTTCAATAAGAGTTAATTTAACTGTTTTTGTTACAAACATTTGTCACTATTCGGAGTTAAGAGCATCATAAATAATTTTTAAAAAAGCCTTTAAATATAACAAAAAATTGGCAGATAATCTTTAATTACAATAATATTTCAGTCTCTCTAAACATACAAAACTGTAAATGCTTTGGACTACCATGAATTTTTTTATGAGCATTACCAACATGTGGTAACTTAAAATACTATTAAAGAAAATATTTTAAGATATGTATAAAGACACTGGTAAAAATTAACTGAAATTTGAAAATTGAAAGCCTCAATTATAATTTCTGCAGTCAAATCTGATTTACGTTTGGTGGCATTTGAAGAATTTAAATCCAATATCTTAAAGGATGTTTCTTGTTAGGATAATATCACTATCGTAGCTAGTCCCCTCTATCGAAGTGGGTCCTGTATCGAATTTTTTAGAACGCTGTTTAGGGCCCCCTCAACATGTTACAATTTGTTTGTGTATTTATGTTGAGGCCCCGTACCATTGATACTGCGGTAGCTACCGCCTGGATAATATATACAGATAATAAAAAAAAATTTTACAAAAACATTTCAATGTTACCGTTAAGCCATAATGTGTAGACGTATACATCTTCTTTTGGAAACGCTCTGCCCATCCTAAAGAGGGGCTCCCCTCCCCACAGGACAGTTCCTCACCCACAGGAAGTGCAAGGTTACTAACCAAAATGCTCAAAAAGAATGGGAGGAGTAGAAGAATGAGAAAGAGTTGTGACGTGGTGTTAAGGCCGTTTTCGCCTTAACACGAGAGGCAGTACTAAAGGCGGACAGAAAAATGTCTCAATTTTTGTGAAAATTTGCAACGTTGTAATTCATTCACCTTTTTATAACATAGCTTTTTTGAAATTTCAAAAAAATCCATAGTTTATTGTTTCCTTTCAGCATGAAAAGGGATAGCTCATTTACCATAATGGTATAGTAGAAAATGCATAACACATTTTATGTCAGAAAAAATGGGTCAACTGGAATAAAAGCCGCCCATCCGGTTACAGTGGTCAATGAAGCTGACTGCGGTGCCGTAGGGACTGGGTTCGAATCTCGGAGAAGGCATGGATGTTTGTGTTGTAATCCTTTCTTCTGTTTGTGTTGTATGCCCCCGTGTTATACATTGCGTGGTGCATGGGGTTTATAAATGTTGAAAAAAAAACTGGAATAAAAATTAGTAGTATAATATAATATGCTGCTCTCTAAAGGATAGCGAAGCCAAAATATAATATTCATATTGGAGTACGTTTACATCTAAAAAATATTGCAAGTACGGGTCTTATTCTTTAACATAAAGCGAAGACAGCCTGAACTACATTATATTGGGTGATACACAAAATACCGGATTGGTTATTCCCCGCCTGCTGTACTGCTGCATTTTATAGTTTTTAAAAAAGCCTTATATATATAATTTTTATTATCACATATCAGTGGCGCACACAAAGGGGAGGGGGTCCTCGAGTCCGGACACCCCCAAAGTTCTTGCTTTTTTTTCGATTGATTGTAATCGTATGCAAAAAGAACAGAAATTTTAATAAAGTATTTGTTATTAATAATTAATTTTATTAATTAGTGCTAATTATATTCATTCAAAAAAAATGTTACTGTTTTTTGTTACCGAAAATCGACAAAATCAAAAGAATATGTTAGGTGGCGTATTGCATCATGATACGAGAATAGTGGACTTTCGACCCTGGACTTCCCCCCCCCCCTTGAAAAATTTTTGTGTGCGCTACTGTCTCACATAGATTACTTTTTCATGAAATAGAATAGTTTTTCTTCAACAATAGATATTTTTTATTAACACTGACAATGGTAGAAATATTTAGTCATTCTCATTCTACCGATAGGAGATCAGAGCTCGACAAGGTTACATGCTCCCTCCCAGTACCCTCAACAGCAGAAATAAAATACAGTTCACAGAGAAGCTGTGTTCTGTTTTAGAGTCTGTTTACAGTAGAATAACTGCTTGCGACCACATAAGAATATGCAATTGTGCTAAAATCTGCAAATATAAACATTTTCTGAATAACCAATCGTTTTATAAATCTATCTTTGTAATATAGAAATCAATAATCGTACAGCGACTGCTAATTACAATAATTATAATCTACATACAGTTAAAAATGTCTACATTAAATAAACGTTATTGAATAAACCTTAAAAGAAAATTATATTTTAATCTAATTTGTATAAAAAAATTAATAGGTGGACCCGATAACAGCTTAACTTATTAATACTTAATTCTTTTGTGAAAGTAGTTATCTTAATAATTATAATATTTATACTTAAAAAAATAGATGACCTAATTGTTTTATGTAAAAAGGTGAATATACTAATATTGATTTTTATTCAAATTATTTGAACATCATTAAAACAAGCAATGGCCTTCTCAAAACAGATTGATAAAATTTTGTTTTATTGCCGATATTAAACAAAACAGTAATATTCCCGATATAAAGAGATGCTTTGAATCTTAATATAAAAGTACCCTTTTTGCGATCGTAAAAAAAAATGCATTTTCTCTATTGATAGAAATATTATTTTTAATTATTTACAATGTGAGAATATTTTGGTTAGCAATAACACAAATATATTTTTAATCTTAAAAATTCATTAATTATTGTTTAGATCAGGGGTGGGCAGACTTTTCTAGGGTGCGAGCTACTTCTAATTTTTTCAAGGAGTTGCGGTCCACCTATACTCTGTTTCACCTCAAGTTGGCAGCATTAGGAAGGGTACGATGACCGAATCACAGCCGCTGCCGGGTTACTCTAGGAGCAGAGTGTGACTAAACGAATAAATATCACCATATTTGGCGAGTGGGGAAAAAACGCTTGTGGAAAAAAATTTTCATTAAAATTGTAGGAGCTGTTTTTTGTTTTTTTTTTAAAATAGTATATGCCACTTTTTTAATGGAGATATTTAATGGCTTACGTTTCAATATGTTTAGAAATATATTGATGAATAAACTAGCAAAACTTTTCTCGAACAAAATCTCAATAGTTCTTAACATATTGAAGGCAATGTTTTTTTAATGAAAAAATACCGGTAAATTGTAATTCATGCTTTCATTAACTTGATTTTTTAAGTGACTTAGGGCACTTTCAAAATAAATGGCTCATTTTTCTTTAATTTTTATTTATTACATCCGTTTATAAAATACAAATTTCTATCTTGTTTTTTTAGAATTAATCGCCTTTTCTCGGTTATTACTATTTTAAATCCGTTTGTAATAATTATTCACATCCATGTATAAATGCCGTTTATGTATGTTAACTTAAAATATACAGAAGCACAAATTTCAGCAACATTTACTTCCTTCAGAAATTTGGTTAATGTAGGAATCTCATTTTTTCGAAACAAGCCATGAATTTTTCGCCGAATGCATGCAATGTGAAGTCGTCATATTTCACCAGCCTATTACGCTTGCCTACGATACCGGGCCGTTTTTTACCAGGAGAACTTACAGCAAGCACTTAAAGCCTTCTTTTCTTTCTTCATACGGAAAACAGTTCTTTTCGAAACGCCAATCAGTTCAGAAACCTTTTTCACGATTTTTCTGATGGATTCTTGCGGGTTTTCTTCTCGAAGTCAATATGTTTTTCCGAGCTCCGCTTCGGATAGATTTTCCTCGCTTCGATGGTGTATACAGCGAGGTTGGTGACATTTCTATCTCAGACATGTTCAAACTGTCAAAAAAAAAAAAAAAAAAAACAAGAACAAAGATAGTTGTACGAAATATCAAAATAGTACGTATGAACGATAGCAAAGACGCAATGGGAATGGCGTTGATTTGGCGGGAATGCTTAGGTAACTCCGCCAAGGATGTAATCTTGAAAACCGGTTTTTAGCCAAGTGAAGTTTCATCAAATTGTTGTTTTTTAACTGTATTCGTTCACAGATATTAAGGAATAAATGCTTTTAAGATGTGATTAACTTAAAATATATCCTTAAAATCACAATTTCGATAATACACGATACTTTTTAACAATTTACTATGCATTCGCTTTCATTTAAATTCCAAAACAAGTTGGAACTATTTTTCAAGCGGATTGTTACATTTCCTACCCTTCCTAATGCTGCCAACTTGAGGTGAAACAGAGTATAGTGTCCGTGGCGCGCACAAGGGCGGGAGAGGGGTCCACAGATCCGTACCCACTTTCATTTTTTTTTCCGATCCATTATAGTACCATGTATATAGTTCGTAAAATGTAATTAATTATTTGATATTAGTAATTTTTTTATTTATTCATATTAATTATTCAGTATTTTTTTTTCTTTTCTTTTTGCTGTTTTTTGTTCCCGACAATCGACAAAATCAAAAAAATGTTTGGCTGCGTATTGGTTTATAATACGAGAATGGTAGACCTCCAACCCTCGACCCCCTTCCTTTTAAAAATTCTTATGTGCGCTATGCTGCCCAATGTCGTAGATGTGGTGAGATAAGGAAAAGGTTATTATCATAACTTAATAATAAGTACGGAATATGTACTAAAAAAACGCGTACAGAACCTAAAATAAGAAACACCACTTTTAAAACCGCGATTTAAGCAAAGTGCAAGATACAAACTTCATAATAGTCCCGAATATGTTGTTGTTGTTGCGAATCCTCTCCAGGATCTGACGAAGTTGGGAAGGTCGTTGGAGCTCCAAATATAATTATTTCAAATGATACATTTATTATGAAACAATTCAAAATACATTAAAAAATAAAATATTTTTATCTAAAGTTAGTTTTTATTGTTATAGTCAGTAGAAAGTTTAGTATGCATACTATCAGCCAATCTTGAATTTTCCGTATATAATTGCTAACTGATAAAATTTTTAGGCGGTCACCCCAAAATGTCTTGTCGGTCCACCGGTCGATCGCGACCGACGTAATGCCCACACCGGGTTTAGATCATGGCAACCCTTTAATTACATTTCTAATAAGTTCTAAAGAATTGTTTTTAAATTTTTTCTTTACCTTATATTGGTTTAATTTTTTTTATTTCTATATATGCACTCACAAAACGGCATAACAATTGGTGTTTTTTTTGTTTGTTTGTTTTTGCTTACTTTTTTTAAATATGTACAGAGTAAAAAGAAATGAATGGCCCGATTATAAAATTTAATAATTCCCTGGTGAATAAACAGAAAATGCTTAATCCGAAATATGATTTTAAAAAAATATTAAAAAACTAAATTAGTTAAGTGCAGAACTTTGGTGTTCACTGACTCATCGGGATCTTAGCATTTTTTAATGTATCTTCAGATAAGTTTCTTATAATGAATTTAGAGCTTCTATCCATTGTATTCAATAAGATTTCGCTCAGTATTATACATAGATGGTGAGAAAGCTGGCTAGATACAAAACTGGTTATATATCACTTTTTATTAAAAAAATTGTCCTAAGGCAACATTGTTTATAATACTACAGCATCTATATTTGTAAGTTTCTAAAATCTGAATCATGCTTCTCTATCATTAGTATTCAATCATCCATTCTCTCTAGTATACTAAAACTAAAAACATATATTAAGAAGATAATCTATGTAAATGTACTAAAAGTTTGCCTTTCGGTGGAACTGACAGTAATAGTTTGGCTAATCAGTATATATATACTTACATTATAATAAAAATTATATTAATGATGAGCCATACATTAAAATATAATAAAAATTATATTTTAATATATGGCTGGGTGGCGTGGTTGGTTTGTCGCTGGCCTTCTGCACTGACCGCTGATGCTATTTTTAGCTCAGTTGTATCACTCTCTCTTTTTTCACTTTATTTACTCCCTCTCATAGGACCACCTCAAAACTGAAGAAGAAGCCTAGACGTCTCTAGGCTGGATCTGCAGAAAACCATTTATTCCAGTCCCAAGGTTGCGGGTTCCACCCCGGCCCAAGTTGGTGGATTTTCATGACGCAGAAAATCGACCGCGGCCATGCCGTATGATTATGTAAAATAAAATGATCATGTAAAATATCTCTAGAGTGTCTGTTTGGCTTAGATGCTCTCGGCAAAATTAAATCCTAGTACTGGTTCGCATCGCCAAGAGCTCAGGTGCCTCCCTCTGTGGAGAAAACTGGGAGTCAAAATTGCTTGCTGTAATTGGTGTCGCCTATATGGTGCAGCCAAAAAAAAAGTGATACTAGCTCCTGGGGAATGTACTAGGTCTGCAAAGGTTTAAAATACCAATATGCAGCCCCATTGAAAAAAAAAATATTTTAATATATGGAGAGATCATAACTGTGTTTTAGGTAAGAATAATAAATATACCTTCCAATAAGAATTTTTATCCTAATTACTTGAACCTAATTAAAACCAGCAATGGTCCTCTTACTGATTACCTTGATGCATCGTTTTAGATAATGGATAATAAAGTACATAACAATATGTTTGATAAAAGATATGCATTTTTCTTTAATAGTGTTAAAGTACCCTTCTGGAATTCCAATATTTCAATTTCTATTTACAGAAATATTAGTCACTTACGTACTATCACAACCATGCCATCTTTCTAGGTAACTCACCAAATTGGTAAGCACGATTTCGAATGTGTCATAGACCCTGAAATGCCAACCGTATGCTTTGTTTCATATTTCTCCGCTTGCCGCCATTCTAAGCCTCACCACTCGTTGATATGGCAAGCTCGAATATTAAAATGCGAACCTTAAATTTACTGAATTCTTCTATAAAATTTGATAGTAAAACTAATAATAATATAATTAAAAAATAATTTTAAAAACTTAATAAGAAAAGTAAAAAGTTAAATTAAATAATAAATATTAGCTATTCTTTTTCTTATATTGACTATTATTCCCATACTATTTTCCACATAGTATTTTTTGATTACGCGCTCAATATTCTCTTAGGCTTAGGACTAAACCTGCAGGGTTAAAATAGTTTCACGATGCCAATCTTCCTCCTTATTTACAGATAAACTGCATGTTGTAAATTTTTCACGAAATTCATGATTCATTTAAACTAAAGCTCTAGACGAATTAATGATCGATTTTTTCAAAACATAACAAAATTCAGATGTGTATGAAAATACTCATGCAGAAATGGCGTACTTTTTATATAGAATTAGCGTAATTTCAATTACGAAAAACCTTCTTAATCATATCCGAACCTTAAGAATAAACTTGATTTTTTTTTAAGTACGATGTACAATTGCAGTATCTATATAAAAACGGAAAATGCATATTAAAATTTCTCGGGAAAATATATCCTCAAAGTAAAAAATATATATATATATATATATGAACCTACAACTCCAACCTCAATAAACCAAAATGGCTCCCCACAATGCTTATCGCCATTTTGAATATCAATCACAGCGACGTCTAGTGGGTACTAGTCAAACGAGTAAGAAGTTGTAACACACACACACTGGGAATAAGTAAGGGAATTGCAAAGTAAAATAAAAGGTCATTAACTTACCCAAGAGAAAAGCATTTAATTTCAAATAAATTTAAAGAAAATAGAATTCCGCACCGCCATTAAGAGCGCACCAGTTCAAGACTACTGCTCCAAACGCGAAACAAGTCACGTGAGCTTTATACATCTACACTCTTTCCCGGAGCTACCGCGCATGCGTCTCCTTAAAATTTCCTCGGCAGCCATTTTCCCCCTCAAAGCTGCAACGAGCAGGTGAACTAAGGCGAAATCCCTGTTGCAATATTTTCACCGATATCGAACGCTGGCACTTCAACAAGGAAATACGATCATACAGAAACCCGAAAAACTTGTTCAATCGGTAATATAATAAAAAGTATTGGAATCCAATACAACGTTACAATATTTGTTCTTCCAAAAATTCAATCATGAAATTAATATTAAACAAAAACAAAGCAGAATCAACAAAGAATATGTACAGTTATATACATGTATGTGTGTGAAAAATGTAACGTATGTTGTACGAATTTTGACGCTTTATATAGCCCGCATTTTGATTTCCTAAACATCTTATCAAATACTGTAAATCTCGGAAATTTCTAAAAATTACAAAAACAAATAATCGAGTTCGATATAAAATAATGACCCAATTTAAAAATGTTATATTCAGTTTTTAAAAAAATAAATTTTTAAACATGAATGTATTTCCAATGAATGCTTCGCAAAGCATAACAAATGTTTGATGTTTTATAAAGCGATATAATATCAAGTGAACACAGATTAAAATCAAGTTTAAGGAGAAATTGCATTTTCAAACAATTCTTCAAATTTATCAAAAGTACATATTTTATTTTAAAAAACCCCAAAAAATCAAGATATTTTTTTCGAAGTTCAAATATTTCCTATATTGTTTTCTCAAAAAATTTCAATATCAAGGAATTTTTTAGTTGCTTCTTAAAAGGTAATTTTTATTTTAACTATACCATATTTGTCAACATAATAATATAACAATTAGAACAAGATATTAAAATCAGTGGCAATAAAATGCATAAGAAAACAGAACAATCATAAGCACACTGACATCAAACTAAAAATTTTCGTAAAGCATCCCATTAATGTTCAACCGTTGTTTTTTATCTTATTTAGGAAGTTCTTAATTAAGATTTTTCAACGATAAAAGGTAGGTAAAATCACACACACATTGCGTTGACAACGGATGGAAAGAAATTTAAAATCAGCATGAAGCAGAAGTTCTTGAATAGACAAACTATTGCTAGATTCGCCCTTGAAGCTTTCAAAAATATTGACTTCATTCAGTTTTTCACACATAATCAAATAATTTAATATAATATTCACTAAACTTAAATGGTAAGCATCACATGATAAAATTATCTTTGAATTCATGGATCGTAGAGATCCTGTAAACCTAAAATAAATTCGAATCAGCAATAAAACCAAAAGAGAAATCTTTTTTATAAAGTCATTTGTGTGTGTGTGTGTGTAATATTGTACAATTATTTACCTTTATTCCCCTTTTTTTTTAAATTTCCAAGAGAAAATTTTTTGATTTTTCAAACTTTTAATTACATTGTAATTTTTTTTAAATATTAAAAATGAATTATTTGAGAGAGAGAGAATTTTGTTTATACCAAAATTAAATACAAAGTGGGTTTTTATTGATTCCTGGTCGTTAGCATTTGAAAATTTTAGTATTTATTTACAACAAAAAAAATGTAAATTTCCTTGGAATCTGATTTCTAAATCAAGAAAGTTCTGAAGTATTGTTTTTAATTTTGGCAGTACAGCAGGAAAAAAAAATTACATTTTTTTTAAATACCAATGGAAACATAATTATTTGTAAACCAAGATTTTTTCCCCCTGAACTGCTTACACAGCTCAGTTATCCTCTTCAAGGACACAAGAGAACTCCTTAGCACGACGCCATGTAGATGTAGTACTAGCTCCGCCTACACGAAAGAACGTATGCTATCGAACAGCAGTCACTGTGAGAAGGGTTTAACTATCATGGTCAGGTTATTCACTCCCAACTTTTGTCTTATATTCCAAACTTTTTCAGGGTTTTCTTATAAATTTTATTTGAATGTAAAATACTTGATTTCTAGTTTTTTTTTTTTTTTTGACCCCGTATTCCGAAACGAAAATGATAACTTACTGAATCGCGTAAACAATGTGTGAAAAGTGTAAAATCAAATAATTTATTTCAAGCCATAAAAATACATTTAAATAACAAATTTACATTTCCAAAAGAGTTAAACGTAAGCACTGTGTAGTTATTTCTTCCAAAACGCTCAGTGGTATCTTCTTTTCCCAAAGCTCTTCGTGAGCATGCGCTTTAAAGCTTCCCTCCCCGGTGCATTTATGATGTCGAACTACCTAGACGTAGGCGAAACTAGAAACAGCGACCAACGCACGGGAGAACTTCTCACCAACCTACTCGCAAGGGTTATGTATGTATTTAGGTTATGTATGTATGTAAGACGTATGTTTATTAACGTCGCACTTGAACCAACACGAAGGTTATCGCAAGTGATCGTCAGCCTATTTCTTATGGGAGTGCCCCCCCCCCTCAAGTATCACTTTCGCGGCCAACCTGAAGACCACTAATCTAGAAAATAAACAGTGCAAGGACTTGTAAAACGATGCCAGATTAACGTGTAAACTTCAAAACAAACAAATTTTAGACAACTGAAATACCTAAAAAAAATGTTTCGTGCAAAATAGTTAAAAACTACGAAATTTTTTTGTCACATGCTCGATTAGAAGAAGCTAATATGTTTATTTGCTTTTTTAGAATAAAATAAATGCAATTTTTCCTTGAGTAACACAAGCTCAAAAATATATCTTGATACATGGCTTCTTGCAAACACATTTAAAAATAAATATATTTTTCATAACTTTTTGGTGATAAAGGTTGCCTCTCGCCTTTTTTGGTCGTTCTTACCGAATTTGAAATTCAAACTATATTTATATTATATATGTACCGTATATATTCGAATCTAAGCCGCAACCCAAATTCTCAAGTTTTAGTGGGGGGGGGGATTGTGTAATATGATTTATCGATATCCAATAATACGAAATTAAAATAAATTTAAAATGAGAACCAAGAAGTGAATAATTAGAAATTTTATCGATAATATAAACTTTTAAAGACAATACATAAACCTGAAATTGCCCTATCCAACGAATTTCTTTTCCTTCGATTCTAAGCCGCACTCGATTTTCAGTAGCAGTAACATTGGGGGGAAAAGTGCGGCGAAGATTCAAGTAAGCACGAAATATTTCCTGCCCTATAAATAACTGCAACTCCATTCCAAATTCTTTATTCTTGGAACTGTGCCAAAAGATCAAAAGCCTAGGGTTATAAAAATCCTAGCGTTTCAGAATTTAACCTTGAAATAATCGAAGATGAATTTCGTAATGCAATAAATGCAGTTATGCCTTTGAAAAAATAAACTCTAATTCCATTTTTTTTTTTTTTTCCCTTCTCAAACACAGCTTAGTCGATTTTTAGAAAAATCCACGATTTCGATATTTTTTTTTCTTCGAATAAGAAGAATGCTTATGGATTGATGTTATTCAATCGTAAGAGGCCAGGCAAAAGCAGTTAAAATGTTAAAAAACAGTTTTTGCTTCCTGTTCTAGAACAGGAAACTAATTTGGAACATTTTTTTCAGATACAAGAAAACTGGAAAATTAATATTATATTTTAGCTCTGCTATCGAAAGCGGCATATTTTATCATACTCCTTTTCATCTGAGTTGATCCATTTTTTCTGATATGAAGTGTTTCGCACTTTTCCCCCTATAACATATGCTAAATGTACTAAACTATATCTACTATAACTACTATTACTACTACTATAAATTTTTTTTTAAAAAAAAATGAGTATTTAAGAAATAGGAATTTTGAAAACGCTAAATAAAGAAGATACTCAATTAAAATGTTGCCAAATTTCATGACCAGTGTGTGTGTGCGAGAGAGAGAGATTTTTTTCCTTTTTTTTTTCTGATTGAAAAGCTCCGTGTTTAGTTCAGGTTCTCATACATTTGGCTAAGATAGGCATTTAATAAAGGCTAACAATTTATGTTTCTTTTTCAATTCCTACTATTATAGCTCACTCTCTCCATATATTTACATATCTTGTTCAAATTTTCAATCGTTAATAAAATACTTTCTATTCATCCAATCAAGTTCAAATTAATTTTTTGAAACTTTTAGTGGATGACACTTGATGTTAATACAGATTTTTCAAATATTAATTCATTAATTACCGTTTTTTTTAGTCAAACGGGTGTGCATCGTTACAATGCAGACAAATCATTCTCTTTTTTCAATTCCTACTATTAGTTCACTCTCTCCCTATATATATCTAATATATAAAATTCTCGTATATTTATATATATATATACAGTCGACTCTCGGTAATTCGAAGTTGTGGGACCAATGAAAAACTTAGAATTATCAAGAATTCGAATTATCAAAAGGGTCGAGAAAAACTCCCAAAATACACGAAGAGAAATTTTTTTCTAACACATTTAAATTTGAAACGATGTAATTAAACAATTGTACATAAATATAAAATTATTTTAAAGTATTTTTAAAAGTTCATATTATAAAGTATAAATATTATACAGAAGTAAGTTCTGTGTATTAAAAAAATACATACTGTACTAATTTCTTTTGACGGAAAAAGCTGTTATCTTTTTTTTTTATGAGTTTCAATCTAACTTTGATAAAAGATATTTCTAAAATAAATGAAACATGCAAAACGTCCGCATCAACATGATTTTGAAGGGAAAAGTTGCGTAGTTTGTTTAGTGACACTGTAGCTTCTGTAAGATTTATCGGAGTCAACTCCGGTGGTGATCAAAGGGGCTACATTACAGGAGAGACAAGCAGAGACAATACAACATAAAACATGTAAGCTCCAACCTGTTTGATACAGGACTCTACATGATAGTGAGTATTTGAAATGTCGAGAGTTCAAAACATCACTTCGAATTATCGCGTGTTGTATTCTGGCCAGCCACTGATTTTAGTTCGAAATATCAAGAGCTTTTCTAGGGGCTGAGCATATACTTCGAATTAGCAAGAGTCGACTGGTTTTTTATATCTTCTTTAAATTTTCAATCGAAAATAAAATACTTTTTCTATTCATCCATTCAAAGTAGGAATTAACTTACAAAAAAAATTTTATATTACTTGTTTCAAATATGGTCTGCACTTGAAAAGTGTCCGGTCAAAACTGCTCAGAAAGAAATAACTCAGAAAGATTTAAATGCATAAATATGAAATTGATGAAGTAAAATGAATTCTAAATTAAAAATTCGTGGAAAAAAATTCTTAATAACTTAAAGTTTTGTTTTAAGCCTGGCAAGAAACCGAAAGGAACTTATGCATTGTTGGTACGTATTTATGAAGATCAAGTACTGAAATTACAAAACATTCTCAGGAAAATGTTATCAAATCAAATTGCTGATTGTGAAAGCATTATTTTCTTCAGTAGACATACTTTCACTTAAATAAGAGGGGACAAAATTTTGTGCCATTTACTTAATCTCAATCAATTTATTAAAAAACAAGACATTATCCAGAAAGAAAAAGAGAAAAATATTATGGAACGATATAGAAGCATAACATAATATTTTTAGCTAAAGATTATCAAAATAGATAAGCGTCAAGCAATTTTTTTAATCAATCAGTTGTAAAAGGTAGCAGATGCACATCTAATTTGATAAGAGGAAACAAAAATAAATAAATAAACAGAAACTGACAAGAAAAAAAATTCAAACCGTCTTTTGATAAATAGAATAATCTTCCAGCATACCAAAACTTGGCAATTATGTTTTTTCTGGAATTATGCTTTATTTTAAAACATTTCGGTAAGGTTCACAGAAGATCCTATCAACCCACAGGGAATTTAGAATGTTTCAAGGAGGTCCAAAATTTTTTACTATTAATCAATAACAGAAAATATTTACCTAAAGTAATTGACAAAACACGAAATTTCAGAAGTAGCTCTTGGAAAATTCTAGTGTAGTTCTGAAACATTCTTTACTATGTTCCATAATGTAGTTTTGACACTTCTGGATTAGAAATTAAGATTTCAAACACCTCAAGATGAAAATACATAAATTATGCCATGGATTTCTTTCTATATTTGCACATGTGTCGCCAGGAAGGTCCCTGTGAAAAAAATGTGTATAACCACCAATTTACTCCACAAAAATCTGCTTATTTCTTCGCAATCTTTTACATGTTTATATGTATTTGGTTTTACTTTGTTTGCATATATTTAAAAAAAAGACTCGATTGATATAGTCCAATTCTCGACTTTAATTTGATTTACATCGCACTCTGTAGCAAGACGGTCCTCGTAATTTTGAACCTCGGTCGACGATCCCGACACCTAAACTAACACCCTAATCTCCAGAAATCCAAAGCACACCAATATGAAGACTTTGAGCCTCGATATATTTAACATCAGCCCCTTTACAAATCAGCTATATTTAAATTACCAGTAAGTTCTCAAGGTGCTCATCAAACAGTTCTGCTTTAGGTTTACTCTTTGCATAATTTGTTCTCCCAAAGATTAAAAAGAAAAAAATATTCGGGAGAAAATAGCATACTCCACATTAAAAAACAATCTCCTCCGAATATATTATTATTGACTCCAATACACATAGACGAAAGAATGAATTTTAAATTAATTCATGATAAAATCATTTGTAAAATCTCTCTCTATGTAAAAAGTTTTTCGTGATGCTGCAATAAATTTATTTATACATAAGGTGTAGTTAGTAACAATGGGTCGTTAAAAGTTAAATTTTACTGAAGAGGACAACCAATAGTTGTATAATTTGTACAATGGGGGTTGGTCAGCCTTCCCCCCCCCCTCAAGTTTTTTTTTTTTTAATGTAACATATACTAAATACGAAACCTTTTTTTTAATGTCATGTTACATAGATATTTTTCCAATTCTTTGTTTGACATTGACTATAAAAATTAGCATTTAGGTTGTTCAGTCCCCCCCCCCCCGATTCAACTATGTGAACTCTTTTCATACTTAAAAATTCAGTTTCTAGAAAAGATCTAAAGAACTGAATAATTTTTAGAACAAAATGGTTACGTGCACCAACCAGATGTTTACCCGAACACTGATTACTAGAATAAGAAAAAAATAAAATGATACATAATGTATACACAGACATATAAAACATTACTACACAAAAACACTTTGTTTTGTAGCGAAAGCATTTATCCCTACTGAGGGGAAAACATCAATAATCGCTATTTTTGTACACCCGCGCAGCGTCCTCTATCGTTCCCTTCCAATATTATAGTACATCCACCCTTGAAAATCAGAATGAGACTGGTCCGTCGAGATGAAAGGGCAAGATTCACGTCGCTGACGCAAATGTCAGCGTAGTTAGTATTTATTTCACTTTCCCTCCAACGAAGTGAGGTTCGGTAAACTTTGAGCGCCGCTTTTTTCGCCAATCGTGTCAACTGCGACTCATACTGCGCAGTAAGAATAAGAGTAGTAATAGGTATGCATGTTTCTTTTTCGTGGGCGTATTTGCATAATTCAGTTTTTCCTTCACCTTTTTTCGATTTTTTGGAAATTGTGTGTTTTTCTTCCATTTGATACATTGATCGTTTGTATTCCGAGTTGAATTTAAAAAATACGTGTATCGCGAAAACGCTTAAGACGAAGCATCGGTTAACACGAAACATCAGTTCGACTAAACTATTATGTATTTTCAGGCATTTTCTGTTAACATGAAACGAAAATCGTTTGACAAGAAAAGAATTTTTTTTGGGAATGAACAAAATACGGAAAACACCAGCCACGAAGGCCAGATTTAAGAGGGCTGTGAAATAAAAGAGGTCGTTTCACGTGTTTCGTAGTAAGGAGGCTAACTTAGCTTTGAAATACCCTCAGAATAGCCTGTGAAACGAGTCAATTTTATTTATATACAATACTTTTACCCTTCATCCCTACAAACGCCAAACAAGAACATTGCATCTCTCAACAGTTGGTTTTGAAATTAGGTGAGGAGTACATCGCAGTGAGTAAAAATCAGTTCGATTTGGAATATTTTTTTCTATTTTAGAAGAATTTCTTTGCAAACACAACGGCAAAAAACTCAGGGGAAAAGCAAACTTCTATTTAGCTTAAAAGGAATGTGGATCTGCTTCAGGCTGCTGATCAAAAACAGACGAAAACGGAAATCTGTCAAGATTTTGGTTTAGCTAAACTCCACTCTATCAACAATAATTTTTTTTTAAAAAAAGGAGCAAATTACGTAAATGTCTGAACCATTGTTGACTGGAAGTTTTCTTGGTTTACTCCACGTGTGTGATATGAAAAAAAAATATTCCTTTTCCAAATCACTGCTCTCTTTAACAGTCAACTTATCAAAGGGGCCTATTTCTGAAGCATGTGATCTACAAATTGCCTGGTACAATTCCAGACTCACAAAAAGCTACACAACAAGAAAAAATTAAGAACCAAGGTTAGACGATAACATAATTTCAGCTTTTTACTGTTGTTTACACACTACGCCAAAAGAAGGAATTTAAGCCTAGTTGCATTTAACGTTCAGCAGCACTATAATTTTCAGTGAAATAAGAACTCGTTTGTCATAAAGCTAAGAAATTTGACACTATTCCAGACCAAACTCAGCGAAACTATGATAATCTTCTACCATCTTCATTAGATCCTGATTAAACTAAAAACCTAACGAAATAAAAAATAATTTTTTTTATAAAATTAACCACAACATAAAGAATACTTTTTAAAAAATTTTGAATTTTTATCGAGAAACCGGATAGGTAAGCTAAAATCAATATACAGGGTGTTCCGAAACTCAACGTCAAGCACGCACGGAGTGACGAGGATATGCTGATGTTGGAGAGCCAACGCCTGGGGGGCGCTTCTTCTCCGTATGTGTATCTGAAATGGGAAAAGAGTTAGGTCAAGCATCGGCGGCCCAAAAAGCCGCTCGGGGTGACGATGGGAGGAAGGTGAGCAGAAATCGTCGATTCCGCTGCGAAGGAGATAGCTGTGCGTCTGTTGTCAGCGTGATAGAGTGAAGGCCTTTTCTTACTCGGCAAGGGGCAGAGAATACTGGAGGCGATGAGGAGGAGGACTTTTCCTTTCCCCGGGTGGGGAGTTGTGAGTGACAGGTACAGGTCAGTGAAGGAGAGGATGAATTTCAGTGCTAAAAAGCCGCTTGTATGGCAGTCGATTGTTCGGGGTGCCTGTGCAGTCCTGGATTAATCACTGTCAGGGCTCTGATGGTCGGGTTGGGATGATGACAAAATTGACTGGAAAAAGTTTTCAGACAGGACTCTGATTCTTTCATGAAGGGACGCACGGAGTGAAAGGAGAAGTCATATCTGTTCTGGAAAAGATTTTAAAAATTCCATACTGCTTGGTAAAATGACTTTTTTGAAAATGATGAAAACCGACACGTAGTTTTTGTAAAAGCAGATGCCATTACTTTAAGCAAGATGCCCTACTTTAAAACGCGTTTTACTCGAAATGTGATTTTTTGAAAATAATCAAACGGGTTCAGCGATTGCTAAAAAAGTTTTGGACATAATTAACTGAAATTTTATCTGTAAGTTATGTATAATAGTAGAATTGTTTTAACCTTCAGATTTATCAATCACTGTTTTATTACAAAATTTACAGCCCCTTATGTGAATATAATCACTGTATTTTTAAGCATTTTCATATAGTAACCGAGATAAAATGCTCTAGTTTTTGTAAAAAAGAAAATATCTCTTATCCTGAAGGTCATTTCAAAATTGAATAATATAGCAATACATTAGATTGAAAATTTGTTCATAAACCTTTGGTGCAGAATGGGCCGCGTTTATGCTATTTTTTTGTCAATTTTTACCTATTTTTTCCCATTTTGGTAATAATAATTTCTTTTTCTCTTCTTAATTTTAGCACATTTCTCTTAAAATGCACTAAACAAATCTAAAAATAACAAAAAAATCTCCACCTCTCCTTTTTTTAAAAAAAAGTTGTCGCAACCAGTTGGATACCTTAAAAATACCTCTATTGATACCCTCCATCACATCATTATATATCAGGGGTGGCGAGCCTTTATGGATCAACATGCCATTTTGCGAAAGAAATATTTAAAGAGGTATAGACGAGCCGTCAAATAATTTTGACTTGTGATTAGTGGGAAAGTAATAAAACTAAATACTAAGAACTCAAAACTCTTTATTTATTATGCAAAAATACATTTTTGACACACACTGTATAGTAGTAAACATTTTAGTAATAAGTGTAATTCAAATTATATGAAGTAACATTACAGTGACTTACTTCTGTTGTTACAGATTAAATGACTAATAACATATTAGGATTGTAAGGTGTTATTTTTAGCAGAATGTATGCTGAATTGGGGAATCATCTGCCAAATGGTTTCTCAGCGAGTCTTTTATGTTATTCATTTCTGAAAATAATGACTCGCAGGCATAGGTAGATGAAAGTATGGTTGAAATAGCATGAACCAGCTTCTTCTGGAATAGTTGAATGTGTCTGGAATCTCTCGTTCCATGTTTCCAAAATTTCGTTACTAACATTTTTATTTATATTGTTTGTTACTCTTTCTGTTTCAATCAATTCCAACTTTTCCTTTGCTTGAATAAATTTTTGAATCCATATTGAGCTAGACTGGAAATCAATCAGTTGTATTTCAAATTCAACTTCCAACCAGTCGAATTGGAACAAGTTCAGTTCATCAAATAAAGTCACATCAAGTTACATAATAAACTTGAACGTTTTCGATAATTCTTTCAACTGAGAAAATCTCACTGAAAATTCTTTGAAGAATCAACCGTCACTCTGCGACCAATCACTTTTGTTTCTTCACAATACTTTTTAGTGAACTTTGTTATTTTGGACAAAAATGCAAACCGTTTTGATGGATGGCGTGTCATCAATGACGCGCGTGCCATTGGTTCGGCATCCCTTTTATATATCGTAACCACAAATTCCACAATTTTACAGTGAGTTTTTTCACTAACAGTAGTGTTACAGATGAAAAATCTGTTCTTATAAATCCAAACAATTACCATAAAATAGCTTCGTATATCGCGCAACTATACTTTCTAGCTACAATTTTTAGTTTTTAGGTATATTCATTGCATAATGCGAAGAAATCTGAAATGTCCATGTACAATGCTCTTATTTTTGGAAGTTATTTATTTATTCGAAGAATTATTCCAAGCTGTAGGAAAAAATAGCATATTTCTAGAACTACATCCCTTTAAATTCATAAGGAATGTCATTTCTTTTAAATAAACTGTATTTCGACATCCAGTGAAATAAGTTTAACACGAAGAAATAATAAATGTTCCCGACAAACTACTATGTATTTTCAAGCATTTTTTTCTCCTGACACGAAAAAATTTACCATCTGGGAATGAACAAAATACGGAAAACAGCTGCGCAAGCGAGATTAAAACGGGGTGTGAAATGAAAGGGAAATTTTTTACGTATTTCGTATAGGGTTTGCAATCCCGTGTCATATTTTCAATCCCAGGATTTCGGGATTATATTATCCAAATCCCGGGATTAGGATTGAACTATTTATTAAAAATATTTATATATTAGCATAATTGAAATTGCATAATAAAATCGAAAATATAAATAAAAAATGATTTAATATTATTTTAACGAAACAAATAAAAAAATTAATTCATCATAAAAAACAAATAAAAGTAGTACATAATGAAATTTTTTTAAAAAAAAAAAAGCATTCCTTCATTTCTTGTGTTTCTGTAAATAATCTTATAAAAACACAGCTCCTCCAGCGTTTCATCGTTGAAACGGCTTCATATTTTTGTTACAAATTTTCGTGCCGAAGAAAATGCACGTTCGGATTTTGTACTAGTAGGTAGGGGAGACCTGTGTACCTAGGGCCACTTTTTTTCAATGGACAAAAATAGAGCCACAAGCTTGTTTAAAAAATGTGAAATTGATATGCACTCATCCTTATACTAACTATTATCCAATTAGAGTTAATATAAGTACTTAAAATAATAAGTTCTGTGAAGTAAAAGATTTTTTAAAAATTTCACAAATGGCCCTAGGTACAATGATATCATTGTACCTAGGGCCAGTAGCTGTTGTACCAAAATGAATGCCAAAGTAGGAATTGGTGTTGCTACTCACCCAACTGAGTAATAAAACTTAGAATTAAATATTATTAAAGTAAAGGGGGTGGCCCTAGGTACACAGGTCTCCCCTATTATCGTCGCTAAATAGGAGCATGTTCTTTTCAGGTAGTCACCACGTCTCCCTCCATTTTCAAGAAAGAGACATTTATTTTTGAATTTTTAATAACACACAATGTCTCAAATCTAATAGACTGCATTGGTGTATATACATCTTTCATAACTTTATTTAGTTCTTCTGCTACACTTAATGGTTTTTGTATATAAATTGATCCAGTTATTGAATCAGAATGTGAATTAATTTCAAGTGTTACCTCATTTGAAATTGAAGATCCAGTTGCATGAGCTGTTAGTAATGCAATGGGATTTGAAGTTCCTCAAATCTTCGAAGCAGGTCCGCTATTAATTAACGGCATTTAATTGAAGAAGGAACTGTGACAAAATCTATTCTTGAAAGATGTTGCTTATATTATTGTGTAAACATTGTAGTAAGCCACTTAGATCTGTGCGACATTCTCCCCATATGAGAAATGAGAGCAGTGCACGTATTTTATTTTCCTGTAGCACTTATAATTGCACACAAAAATTCTACGTACATATTTCATCAACAAAATATAAATTTTTGAAAAATTAAATTCTTAGAAAATTTTTATGAGAAAAAAAATTTTTTAATATAATTCAGACAAAAATTAAATCCCCGAATTAGTTATTTTAATCACGGGATCGGAAAAAAACCGGGATCCCGTGGCTGAAAATCCTACTAAATATCTTCCAAAAATTCTAATTGCCTCTGTCCAAATTAGCTGACACCGATATACTGAGGATGGGAGAAATGTCCGTTTTCTGACCCCACTCGCGATGGAGAAAAATTTACAAAAGAAAATATGAGAACACACATATCGATTTTCACGGTTTAACATACACACCCGCCTTGAACCTTTCAAGGTTTAACATTAAACGTAACGTTAAAACTGACATTAAACGTTTACAGTTCAAGAAAAAGTAGATAGGATACATTAAATGTAATATCAGATTCACAATACTTTGAAAAAATTTTCAAAATATATTTCTCAGACAAAAATTAAATCCCGGGGCTGCAAACCCTAGTTTTGTAGAAAGAAGGCTAAGTTGGCTTTGAAATACCCTCAGAGTCGCCTGTGACACGAGCCAATGTTGTTTATCTAATCTACTTTCACCCACCACTCCCTACAAACGCCGCCCAAAAACATCTCATCTCTGAGCTGGCTTTGGAATTCGGCGACTAGTGCATCGCAGTGAGAGTGTAATTCCCCTTATTTTCCCTTCCTATTTCAGGAGGAGAAAAAATTACGAGCACAATGGCAAAGGGCTCAAGGGGAAAGTAACCTGTTATTTCTCTAAAAATGAAGATGGAGCTGCTTTAGGCTATTTTCCGTTTTCGTCTCATTCACTTTGTCATAAATGTTCATATTTTTTTATTATTAGAATCAACCAAAAGAAATGATAAACACTATCACGGTGACACAGCCAACTATAAGTTATCTCACAGTTTTACTGCCACCTTAAATAGGTCTTCCATGAGAGAGAGAGAGAGAGAGAAGTTGTATGAAATATATATTGTTTGCGAATTTTTCTATAAAGTGAACTGTTTCCTGGAACCAAGAACATTTCTCGATTTTTTTCGTAAAATAACCTCCCAATAGCGAAGTGCATTTTCTATATCACAAACTTTTTCTCTTGTGTACTTCAATTTTTTTTCCCTCTTTATTTTTAAAGTATTTCTGGACATTTAAAGTTATTCTCCGTTTTAACACATTTTATGGAGGTCATTCATCTTGCACTTATGTGTCTAACTCGCGGAGAGCAATAGAATTCTGGTGGTTTCATCCGTGCAACCTTTAACCTTCATTGTCCAGTTCACTAGAAACATCTTCTACATCCCCTTTCACCTTCAGTGGAGTTGTTTTGTGTGTCCCCGTGTCCTTGAACTAGTCTCAAACATCAATTTTTAGTTAGAAAATAATGTACAGTTGACTATCGATAATTCGAAGTTGGAAGAATCAATCGAAAACTTCGAACTATCAAGAGGGATGAAAAAGTTCTCAAAATACATGAAGAGAAAATTTTTTTTCTTACAAATTTAAACTTGAAACCATGTAATAAAACAACAAGTCTACATATGTATAAAATTATTTTAAAAAGTACGTATCATACAGTATAAATATTTTACAGAAGTTAAAAGTCCTGTATTAAAAGAATTCATTTAATACATTCATACACAATCGCGTACCATCCTTTCTGAACACAGGTGTCGCAAAACCACGTGTTAAACGAAAGATATGGAAGGCTGGCAATAGGTGCGGTTGAACTATTGTCCACTTAAAGGAATGAAAGCAATTAAAGTGTCTTTTCGCCTGAGGAACCGGAAAACACAAAGAAGGGGTAGCAGACAGATAGCCATCAAAGGTGCTACGTAACAGGGGAGACACACAGAGACAACGCAAAACTTGTAACCTCCAACCCCTTTTATTACAGGACAGTACATGACAGTGAGAGTTCGAATTATAGCGTGTTGTAGTCTGGCCAGCCACAGATTTTACTTCGAAATATTGAGTGTACCAAAACGTATTACTTTATTTCGAAATATCAAGAGTTTTTCTAGGGACTGAGCATATACTTCGAATTATCGAGAGGTTCGTATTATCGAAGGTTTGAATTATCGAGAGTCGACTGTATGTTTAAAATTACTCGTATGCCTTAAATTAGAAAATGTCCTTAAAACTCATTTTAATGTAAATTTTTTTTCTAAATGTTAAAAATACAATGTATTCTCCGAAATTCTTTTTCTTATTTTCCTTGCAGTTTTTCTTTCTTTTTTTATGAGTAAGATTGAATTTACAAAAAGGTGTGAATAAATACTTTTTTTTATGTGTAGGGTTTATGAATTTAAAATTTGTTTTATGTGGTTTATAAAGTATATTGAATGATGAACCTCTATAAAAGGAATTTTCCACGTAACGAACTTTTTTACGGGACTTGGCGTCTTTGTTATAGTATAGCGGTCCGACTGTGTGTATGTACAAATTACTGATATCCAAGTCCAAGAATTAAGCGTTTGTTAGTATTAAAAACACTTTTATACACCTCACTTCTTTATTTCAAAAGGACAAGACTTGGAATTTCTCATGTTAAAGTGGAGTTATCCTACACTCTTCCGTAATCCTCCCCCCCCCCCTAAGTCGATTTTCCCCAAACCCAATTTTAGCAGATCTCTACTCAACAAAATAAATATGCTTGCAAAATTTGAAGTCTAATAGTTCAAAAACGGAATTTTTTAAAATAATATGCCCCATAACCAGAGGCGGATTAAGGTAGTTGGAGGCCCCTGGCGGTAAAAGGTTTGAGGCCCATGGGCTTAAGAGTCGAAAAACTAAAATAGTGAAAAGAGTGAATTACTTTAAATTCTCAAAATAAACTGTACTGCAAAAAAAAAAAACTCATCGGGCTAAAGAAAAATCTCTCAGGGGTGTTAACTTTTCTGGAGGGCTGAAAATATAAACAATATTCAAATACATATAACTCTTTTAAATTAAAATTAAATAATTCGAATCTTTTACACATTAATAAAAAAGGAATGAGGCTTCAGAAAAGTGTAAAATGTTTAAAATATAATCATAATTTTAAAAATTATAAGCATACGAAAATAAGAAATGTTTTTATAAGAAATATTAATTAAGTTTTACTGCGCGGATGCTATTTTCTAAAATAGTAGCCTTTGATGCATAAAACTTTATAGAATTATAAAATGTATCATACACTTTAAGCCCTAGTAAATTAAGAATAATATGTCTTTTGTATTTCAAAATATTGAAAGTTTTTTAAAAAGTTTTGAAAATATAATTTTTTTTATTTTAAAAAAATATAATTTATTATTCCATTTATTTAAATTTACTACGATGTAATAAGGATATTTAAATTTATAAATCAATTTATTGCTAGTAATTAAAGCTAATACTTTTGAATATAGCATGCGTGCAGTAAAACTTAAGAAATTTTTTATACGAAATATTAATTATTTTCATATGCTTATAATTTTTAAAATTATTATTATATTTTAAACATTTTACACTTTTTTGAAGCCTCATTCTTTTATAAATAATGTGTAAAAGATTTGAATTATTTAATTTTAATTTAAAAGAGTTATATGTATTTGAATATTGTTCATATTTTCAGCCCTCCAGAAAAAATTAACACCCCTAAGACCCCTCAACTGAAGAAAAAAAAAATTAAAAACCTTGCTTAATAGCTTACAGTCTTACTATACAGTTTGATTTCTCTTTGGCAAATTCATCAATTATTTTCACCATATCTATTTTGTCCAAAACATTTTATTCTGTATATAATATGGCCATGTTGTTCACTTTCTCTTTTCTCCCATAGTACTTCTTAAACTATTTTCAACACGTTTTAAAACTAAAAAAGATCATTCACCTGATGCATTCGATATCGGTATTGTTAAAAATATTTTCAAAAGTTTTTCTACATTAGGATTTTTTTTGCATCTCGATAAATTTCTAGCAGGGTTTTCATTGTATCTTTGTTTTCTTTTCATTTCTTGTTGCAAGGTGGCGTGGTTGGTTTGTCACTGACCTTAACACTCATCAAGCTTGGGGCCCCTACCAGCGCTGGGGGCCCCTGGTGGCTGCCAGGTCCGCCACCCGCTTAATCCACCACTGCCCATAACCATTCTTAAGAATCGATTTCCGTTCGACTCGTTCTTGGTAGGTTTCAAATCAACAAAGAAACACGCATACCTTTACAAGAACTTGTATATTATTTATGAATTGAAGAGAAAAATTCCACAAATATAACATTCAATATTTAAATTTTCCTCTAAAAAAAGTTACAGTTATGGGTTTTGTGGGATATGGTGCAACAAAGACTACTTTATCCCGAATCTAAAAAAAAAACCATGATACTTATTTACCTGGTCTTTCTTGTATCCTAAAAATATTTTGCAAAAATAGTGCTAACGCAGTGTTGCATCCATTTTGGCATGCTTCAAATTTTCAAAAATTATTTGCTTCATAATGAACTAACTCATTTGCATATTTTAATTTTTAAAAAAAAATTTAATTTTACTATTAAAAAATAATTTTTTAAAATTTATGCAGTGATAAGGAACATGAATATTAAAAAAAAAAATTTTAATTCATGCATTGTAGGGTTAAGTTCTTAAAAGTAAGCCTAAACCTTAGTTTCAACGACCGCACGGATTATGACTCATGCAACAAAAATTCGAATCCAATGAACGCCTCTGCGAAAATAGCGTTATCTGGGTTGCCAGCTTGGCTGCGTTTTTGCGTCCTTGGCGAAAAATGCAATGTCAAGAGGAAAAACGCGGAATATGAAGTTCCCCTCTTCTGACACTCTCTGCTTTGTAGTAAACATATACACACAGTATTTCTACGAGAAATAAAATACAAACACAAATAGATATCGTTTAAACGAATGAAAGAATAATTTGAAGAAGTTTGAATGTGGATGTTACAAATGCAATATTGATTAATCAATAACTTGGACAACCAATGTCACAATAAGCAGAAAGGTTAAATTTTAATTCACAAACTGATGTGTTTAAAAAAACTATGAACATATACTGTTAAAAAGTAATTGCTAAACCATTTTGTGAAGAATTGCGAACTGCAATACATCAAGTCTAAAAAACAAAACACATAAAAATTATAATGCATGCAAAAAACAAAAATTGTCCCCCCCCCCCATCCATTTCCACCCGAAATAATTTGATGCTCCTAAATTGCGACTCACTCATTCCAGAAAATAAATAAGGTGTAGTGCTGCGGGATTTAATCTTTTAGCTCACCTGTGACGGATTGAAAAAAGACGAGTTTTTTTTTTCGGATCTCGGGGGAGGCGGGCGTCACATCTAAGGTGTACACAGACTCACGGGGAAAAGGAGGTCTAAGTGACCCAATAACCCTAAAAAAAAAAACACATAGACGAAGCATCGTGGGGTAATTAATCCCTATGGTAAGAATTAAAAAACTGTTGGTCTATATCGGGGGTAAAAACCACTGGCCCACATAGAATATATTGAATAGCTGACGAGCATAAAAAACGAAAAATATAGTTAACAAATTTGAGCAAATTAAAGGTTATTAATTTATATGCTCTTCTATTATAAAAACAGCAAGATTGAATTAGTTTGACACTGCTCCAGTGGGCGTAACGTAGATGATTAGGGCCCCCTGCAAAGTCAGGTTTTGGGCCCCAAGCCGGATCTTACAAAGGATATATACTTGGCGTCAGTTAAGGTTTGGGCCCCCACGAATGCGGGGTATTCATTACGCCACTGCACTGCTCATATGCTTTTCATATATGCATAAAATTTTATGAAATAAACTTTATATATATATATAGTTAGTTACAAATTAATAAATTACATATTAATGCGATGCTGACATTAAAACTAATGCATCAGTACCCCCGCACGATTGAAGTAGTGGGATTCTTGAGGAATTCACAAGGTGTTCATGTGCGTAATATTTTGGATCTAATTTACCTTGAAGTGGTTACCACAGTGGTTACTACCACTTTGCCAGTATTAATACGCAGACGTTAATTATAAGGATTGGTTGATCGAATATTGGTGATTTAAAACTTCCGCTACACCAGTGGTCTTCAAACTTTTTCAACTCACAGCACCCCTAGAACTAAAATATTTTTTTGTGGAATCCCTAGAACTAAAAGATTTTTTTGTGGAATCCCTAGAACTAAAAGATTTTTTTGTGGAACCCCTAGAACTTTCAGATGTTTTTGTGGTACTCCTAGGACTAGAAAGAGTATTTTCGTGGATCCCTATTACACACACTTAGAAGAATATATCTCAAAATAATATTTAAAGTAGATGAACATGTTATAGGCACTTTATGTAAAGGCAATTTAAAATATTGCATATATTATCAAAAAATTTTAATATAATTTACTCGTTAAAAAATTATTTAGTGATCCAAGTGTCACTTACCCATGCATTATGTTTAGTAGCTGTCCTTGCATTTTTTCCCAAAAACCGTGGAAGTCTATCGAGATTAACTGAAATCGCATTAATATTCCGAGTTTAATTTGTTTCTATACTTTGTTTTTGCAGCCACTCACGTTGAGAAACATTTTTAACTGTTGTTGTTGTTGCTAATGCCACCTGTCTGACGTAGTCAGATCGAGGCACACGAAATTCATCATGGTATTCGGCTATATTGTACGCTTGTCGTTAGCCGTACCTTTGAGCACCATGTAGGTGACAGTACGATTTGGCTCGGTTCCACCCCAATTTTGAGGGAGAACACTCTGGGAATGGTCAGGGGTCTCCCACCTCTCTTCCCCTTCCACCAACCTCACGAGAGGACTTGCGGCTCGACGGCTATTTAGAGTGCACCCATGCCGTGAAGGCACTTTACATTTACAAACATCCATGCCTTCTACGGGATTCGAACCCAGGCCCTACAGCATAGCAGTGACGCTGACTGCTATGCCGTAGGGCCTGGTAGGGTATATTTTTAACTCGTACACTACATCCTGAATGGAATTAAAATGTGTAAAGCTTGCGATAAATATTGCATATTTTGCATAAGAGAATTTGCAGCATAAAATTTAGAAGCTATTCTTGCTTCAATTTAGATTGTCAAGTGAGTGAGTGAGTGAGTGAGTGATTTTGGGGTTTATTGGCGCAAGAGCCGATTTCGGCTATACTGCGCCAAACATTTGTTTTAATATCCGTGATCTAGACGGGAAGAGAAAGAAAGAATGAATTGAATGACAAGAAAGAGGGTCGAAAATAGAGAAGGATCACTAGGGTACCCCGGGTTCGTGAAGCCCGTATTTACCAAAGACAGTAAACCCCGTGGGAAAAGGAAGATCACTAGGGTACCTCGGGATTGTGACACCCGTACTCACCTAAAGAAGGTGAGCCCCCTGAGGGGTTTAGATTGTCAACATCTAATCTGATTGATGTTGTTTTCTTCGTCTTCTTCATTGTAGGAGTTTTTCCACAAATGCCAAAAGGTGCATATTCCTTTAGAAAACTATTTAGTTTCGCAAGACACTGTACTAACGAGTATAAAATTATCTCGTGGAACCCGAATTTTAAGATAAAAGGTTTCAATATTCTGTTATTAAATTATAATAAATGTTTAAAACGTAAAGTTATGTATAAATAAAACTTTCAGTATCTTAAATGACAGGGACGAGCTTTTAATTCCTGTGGACATACAAACTTCATAGAGAATGTGAATACATTTTGCATATACATTTCGCCAGGGTTCCGTGGAACACAGTTTGAAGACAACTGTACTTGCTCTACTATGCAGTAGTCGCAATGTTGTTCCTACCGATCTTAACATTACCGCATGCCTTTTACCCAAACGCTCCAAATCTTTTGATTCTCTGTTGGGTTGTGGTCCACAGAATAAATAACGATATGCATATTTCCAGCACTCTATGATCATTGATCACAACAGCAAGCCTGCAACACAATAAAATTAAGCATCGATACAAATGCTTATTAGCGCTCGCATCTTGGACAGCATTTATGTTCAATTAAGAAAATCATTCCATGTTTAGAACTAAGCGATGATTGTGCTTATCAATGGCGAACTTATGAAAAAGCAACAACAAGGTTAAGGCCAGTACAGTGACGAAGAACGGAAAACACATGAACTCTATATAGTATCCTACTCTCAAAACTTCCACACCACACCAACATATAACTGACAATATAATGTTCACCTCCGCTGTATGACTTGGATAAGGAATAAGATGGCTAAACTGTTTCGAAATCACAATTTTTTTTTCTCTCCTTGAAAATTATTGTACTTTCCTACAGACTCGACAAGAACATCATCAAACCATGAAGTTCTCGATCAATTGTTACAGCTTAGTCAAATTTGGTTCTTGCATCATAAAACACTCACTCGACCATGAACATGGTGGAATTCGGATTCGAGCCAACATCGATCTAGAAGCTTGAATCCGAATATTTGTTAACGGCAGAACTACATTCCCGCAATAAAAAAAAAAAACAGAATTTGCAAACAAACTAATTTTTTTAAAATCTTTTTAAAAAGTAGACCTACCCATATGGTGATAAAAAATGAATTTTTAAAAATGTATCTATGCACACTAAAGGTGCGGATTTTTTGTTATTTGATTCGAGATCCAATGAGAATATTAAGGGCCCAAATAAATTTTTAATCAGTATTAAATCATAACATACTCATACAAAAACCGTTTCAAAATATGTTACATGTGTATTCGTGCTTCAAAAACAACCATGACACGATGTAAATATTCAAAAATTGGCGAATTAATTAGATTTAACGTTTGTTTAACCTCTTTATATATAAATACTAAATTGCTAATCCTTTATGTATAAATACATAAAATATTTAATTATTTTAGGTGTTTATTCTCTCTGGCATATCTAGTACCATGTAGGCCCATTGATATGACTGTAGCTAAGCTCCTGATGTTACGTCAGATTATTTTTCTTTTAAAAAAAACTGGAGATCAATGAAATTCAAAAATAAATATTCGAGACAATCAATGACATGTTTTATTTCAAAAATATTTTGAGCCACATTTATAACGCTATATAGCGAGAAGTCAAATACAACCTCGGTCTGATGATGACGAAGAAAGGCATCGGACGTTGAATTAGACGAAAAAATACACGTGGCAATGGATTTTGTAATTTTGAATCGCCGTTAGTAACGAGGACGAGTACCGCCATCCTCCTCAGGTACGTATACGGACCTCTTATAAGGGGGGGAGGGGTACATTCTAAAAAATACATATACGAAAGCACGCAAGGGAAATCTTCAAGGTAAAAAATAACAAATCTGTTGGTGTGTGGGGTGTTGAGCCCCCAATCCCTCTGAGTAAGACTCTGATCCTCCTAACTTCAACACTATACCAACGTGAGAACTTAAAGAAGTCCCCACGATGGTCTTCCGATGAAGTAGATTAGAACACTTCAATAACTACAACTGTTACGTTCCACTAACCAGACTAAAAAGCATGCTAATCTTATATTGTCAATTCTACCAGATTCAGAATTATAAGGTCCGTCTCCAATAGCGCTCATATTGCTTTGAAGGCCGACTTTAAAAATCAATGAACTCAATACAGTGCCTACTACATTCTCAAAGTGGCCATTCTTAATCTTGTCTTGGTAAACTTAAACATATTTAATTAACAAATATGATTCCAAAACATTTATATTTTCCAATTGACATGCTTTAAAAATTCTTTACCCAATACAAAAATTCCATTCTTCGAACTATTTTTTTTTACGAAATCCGAACACTGACGTGGTGTGGAAGTTTTGAAATTGAGTTACCAGTTCAGATGCTGTTGTCAGAATTGATTTAAAATTAATGAAGTTGGATCTTTTGCGTCTGCTGTGTCTCTCTAGAACTAGAATTAGGATTGAGGTTAAGAAATAAATATTTTATGACAGTTCCACAATTTTTGAGCTCCCAATCTATTTTTATTTTGTAACAACTAATTTACACTTGCAGAAAACAAAGAAAATCAATTCACAAAAACAGTTCAATTTTCTTGTAATTATCGTATATTTTAAGATAAAGCAGCGCCGTAATTTAATTACCACAAGATTACTTACAAGATTCCGCTAAATAAATCCACAGCGATCGGACTTCTCTCTCTCCCGATTTTTACCTCCCACTCATTCCTTTCCCCACTAGATACGAAAAATCAGCTTAGAGACGAAATATGAAGCCCCTTCTGCAACCGCTTTCCCTCTCCATTTCTACGACCGCCGAAAAGAGCAGGGAAAAAAGAACCGTCATGCTTTGCGTTCCCCTTTACACATCGACAAATTTGCCAATCAATGCGATTTCCAGAAAGCAATCTACTTCCATTGAAGAAACTACATTTTCTAGTGGCTATATTACGGCATAAAATCCATCATTATTGTTGATTAACACAATCTGAAAAGGTATATCAGTTTTACTTTAAAAACTACACTCGAAATCGGACATATTTAGAGTCAATACTAAGGTAAAATAAAAGCTGTAGTACACAATCTTTTTCCATCCACAAAAATAATCTAAAAAAGTACTTATTTTTGCGTACATAATCCAGCTGTACAATAGCCTTAAATAGAAAAATGCAATATTTAGTTAATTTTTTAACAGAAAGTTTAAAAAATAATAATCGAATGAAATTTTGAGTTAAAAACCTAAAATGGACATATTCAGAAATTTTTCCGATACAAATTTTGTTGAAAATTACATTCAGGCAGCAATAAGAAGTTCAAAAAATAGTTTTCCGAGTCTTATCAGCATGTATAAAATGAAAGCATTATTTTATTTAGCACGGTGGCAACAGTAACAAATATAGAATATGGCGCCAAGTGCAATGAACTATAACGGCATTCACTACTTGGAACCAATAAATTAAGTACACAAAAACAACGAAATAAAATACAAGAAAATAAAACACAAAATTACTTACGATTTTAGAAAAACTTTTCAAGAGTATTTCATTCTCAATAAGAACATTTCCACATAAAACTACCGACGAGGATAGCGCCACAACGAATAAGTGTAAACAGGTTCAGGTTTACCAAAAGCACTGCTCTGGGGTTACCACAATTAACCGCCAAACGTAAAGGAGCAACGTCACTTTTTGGCGAGAAAGAAGTACGCCAATGCACAACAGCGCCCTCTATTCAAGTTTCCGATCAATTTTTGAGAACAAGATTTGGAGCAAGCTTTTGGGTCAGAGATTACGCATCATTTCGTAATACCAGGATTTAGATGACAAATGATCACACACACACATAAAATGATCACACATAATACATCAGACACACACCCATAAAACCCAGAAATGTGTTTGTGCTAATTGTTAACATAACTGTTAAAAATCGCACAACGAGCATATAGCAGTTATCTTATTTTTCTAACTTCCGCACCACTCCACGTGAGTACTTTGAGGCTCGCATCAGTTTACCGTGGGATTATTTTGTTTCTTTGCGACTACGCTTCTCATTTGCAAATGTAAAATAAGCATATTCCTATGACAAAGTTTTCAATGAAAGGCACAAAAAAAGACTGCTATTGAAATTTTAGTATATTACATGATTATTTGACTAATTTCATGTAATGCATAAAAATATTCGTCTGAAAAATAATTTTAGTCTAAAAATAAGGTATCTTAAAATTACTTGGGATACACCAATCCAAAATTCACATAAAAGATAAAGTACTGTTTAATCTATAAATTGGAATATTATTTCTAAATTAGTGTACACAAAAATATCAGAAACAAATCAAATGAATCCGAATTTTAAATAATTGTTCAACCACATTTCTTTTAACGAATTTTATTATCCTAAAAATCTATGAACCAGTGCTCTGGGAAGAAAACGCGTCTGATAGCTCTAGACCTCTTCCGGCAAGTTTTCTTCTCGGTCGTTTCCCTTTAATACAAGTGAATAATAAATGCTTATCTTTTATATGGTAATAAATAATAAATTCTATTAGCAGTCACATGTAAAACATTTCATCTCAAAACATTTCAAAAGTAATTTTTAATTTAGAATGAAATATTCAATCAATAAATTATTAGGAATGAGGGGGGGGGGATCTAATTTCAAATGCACATTTTCATCTATGAAGCCTGAAAAATAGACGAATCGGAATCATTTTCCTAACCAGGTAGTTCTATTTTGTACACCTAAAAAAATATTCACTTCTTTTTCTTCTTCCTTCCCACCTACAAACCAGTTTTTACAGGGTAACGTCTCGATGAAACTGACTTTTGAAAAGAGTTGACTCTGTAGTGTTACAGCAAGGGTGTCAAACTCAAAGACTAACTTGAGCCAAACAAATAAGGTTTAACTTCATGTTGGTCGCAAAAAAAAAAAAAATCAATATTCACCGAAACGTAAGTAATAAACATAAATAAAAGAACAAGAAAAATTTAATGTTTACGTCCTGAGACTTTCACATTTTCCCTCTGCTTACTATCTTACCTGTTTCGAGAGAAATTTTTATATTTTATTACGCATTATTGTTCGCCGATACACTGACCAGACTTCGAGTTTAACACTCCTGTAGTACTACACCATGAAAAGGAAGGGGAAGAGGAAAAAAAAAAAAAAATTCTCACACAGTGAGAACGAGGGTTTGGGGAAGAGAGAAATGTTTTGCAAGAGTGAAAATGCAGAGGTGTGGCAAGATGGGGGGGGGGGATGAAAAGAAAAACAACCGACGAAAAAGAGGGGATGTGGAAAAATTGTGGTTTTATTTATTATTCGAACTTTAAATTAAAAAAAAAAACACACTTCCTAATTAGATTTTTTTTTTTTTTTCAAATTCTTTTTTGAATCAAATATATTAGTGGCAGAATAAATCAATCCAATCGCAAAAGAAGAAAGGAGGAAAGAAAAAAAAACTTAAAGACAGTTAAAAATGTAATTCATAAAGTAGAAATTGAAAAGACTAGTTGCAGAGAGATTCGGGTCAGAAATTTTGCCGAGAGAGAGAGAAAGTTACGTGCGGATAGAGTAAAAAATAAAAATACTGATACAAATTTATAAGTAACATAGTCGCTGGTATATTTGTTGTACAATCTTGTAATGTTTATCTGAATTTGTCTGTGTGAAATCAGTTGAATTTTTAAAAGTCCTCTCAATTTAGTCATTTATTCAAAACTTGATACAATTTGAATTTTTAATAAAAAATTACATCTTTTTAGAATATACTCTCAAAAAGGGCAACTCCAATGAAGGGATAAAATGTCTGGTTCGGAGGGTGTCCCTTGTTGGAAGGTGTTATTGTATGTTAAAAAACAATATACACGAGAAAAACGACTTACTCATTCGTCACGAGATCTCTGAAATGAATTGACTAAAAGACTTTAAATTTTACAGGAAAATTTCTTTTGTTGAGTGGAGATCCGTTGAGAACAGATTTTATGGAATTCAACTACCAGGAAGGGGAGGGACATGGAGTAGTAAAAGATAAATATATTTCAATTTTAAAAAGTTAAATCCTATCCTTTTTTTAATCAAGAGGCGAGTACTGTGAGAATGTTTTTTTAAATATAAATAAAAAAGCTTAAAGCTAGGATTAGATATCTTAACTTACAAACAATATATAGTTATACACAACATCATGAGATGCCTAGTTAAGCTAGTATATATATATATATATATATATTCATAATATATAAAGGAAAAAATTCTAAAATAGTAAATTAAATTCTTATTTTTAGACAATAAGTTTGCTATTATTGAGAAATATACTGTAAATATTTATACTTCCATGTATTTTCTAAATTTAATTACTCAATTCATAGATGACGATACTTTATAGCTCTTAAAAATAACATATAATAACATAATTGTAATATTTTTTTTTCCTTTTTTTTAACTTGTGGTTCAAAAATGTAGCCAAGTACAAAAATATCCTTAATGTTACTCTTATAATTTTAGTCATTAACTTAATGTACTTAGTTTATAGTTATTTCAGTACAAATAATTTTGTACTCATTACTCTGCTACAATTCAGCCTGTATTTTCACAGTTTTGAATTTGTTTTTGTATCACTGAATCTAGCAATAACTTGTTTATTGTTCATTAATTCATCATGATTTATGCATTTTTGATAATAACTTTTTTTTTACTTATAATAGATTTATAGAACTTGTATCCATTAATTTTCATAGAATTTCGCTCAATATTATAAACAGAATTGGGGAAGTTGGTTAGCCTTAAAACTGGCTAAACCCCACTTTTATGTAAATTTAAAATCTGTTCTCAGTTGGCATTATTTATAATGCTGCAGAATATCCATCTTTTTAAGTTTCCAAAATCTCAATGATATTTTTATCTTACATATTCAAATGATTTCAGTTTCTCAACCATCTTCCAAAAAATACATCAATGCAAAGAGCCATAGGATAAAATTTAATTTTCGCAATAGACAATGTTACAATACAAAAATTTTGAATTGATACAATACCTTTTTTATTGAATACAACAATAGAATTCTTCAAAAAATTACCCCTGAATTTTTAAAGATTTTCATTATACATTTAATTTTGCTCGTGTGTACATTATTACACTTTCACCGTTTATGGTCACAGACTGCATAATAAAATTTTTCAATATCGATTCTATATCTGCAGTAGACCTAGATCTTATGACCAAGGTCATGACCTCAAAACTGCACGTGTCTTGGGTCTTGATTCCATCTACAAACCGCCGAGTGAAAAAAAATGGAGTTTCTACGTCTTTTAAGTTTTTAAGTGGTGAGATATTTGATCAGGTGTCGTTCTTATCAACTGAGCGAGATTTAAAAATATAAGATTGTTATCAATCGTCTTCGTAAACTTTTCACAGTGATGCTAAGAATCAAACTTATATAAATTTTGAAAATAATAATTTTACATTATTTGTGACTCTTTTTGGAGAGATAACTTTTTAAGCACGTTTTGCTGAAGTGAATCAAAATTAAGCGTCAGGTTCACTTGCGTTATGCTCAATCGGATTTACTCAGATCCAATGGGCTCAATTCATGACAGTCACATGATAAAGACAAACACGTGTTCTCTAGTCATTTCAAAACTGACATTAAACTAATCGCACTTGCTGTTCTATTTGCAAAACTTAGATAAAATTTCAAATTTCATAATTGGATAAATATGTTTAAATGCCATAAAAAATTTCTACAAAAAGATTTTTTTAAAAATCTTATTGTATGCACATATTTTTAAATAAAATGCATTTGTATGCATTGTACTTTTTAAGAGAAAGTTTCTGCAAAGAGCAAAAGTTGATAACAACGAAGCGCTTGAACTGATTAGCTGGAAACACAAGATAATTTTTATCGTGTGACTATGACGTCATACGAATTTTTGAAATGATTGACTAGAATCACGTGGCTATCATTATCAGGTGACTATGACGTCACATGAATTGAGCCCATTGGCAATCGTGCTCAGGCCAGCGACACTCGAATAGTTTTGAATTGAAAACTTTTTAGGCAAGTGTTTTTTTAAGTAAAAAATTTCATGCACACTTTTTCCCGCGTGAAGTTTTATTTTCTTTATTTAAATGTTACTGCCATGCAGCCCACTTCCACTCAACTCCAGAGAGTGAACAAGAGAAGAGAAACGCAGATAAGAAGAAATGAAACATGTGATCTATGTTTTGATTCAGTAGAAAGAGTATATTTAAGCATAAAAATGTATGTAATTTAAGAATTAAGATCCGAAATTTTTGTCGACTTAATGGGTGAGAAAATTGCCAATATTTTGGTTTATATTAGTGATGAAAACTAAGAGAGAGAGATAACGAGAAAATAATAATAGCATTAATTGTGAAAAATAACGAAACCCTCCTTTTGTTAGCTTCGAAAATTTTTAGAAAAGTAAACGGCTGTGGGGGAAACGTTTTCCTAGCCTTACATAGTATACGGCGTGAAAGAAGTTATATAAACGTACTTAGGTATTATCGTAACTGTATTGGTGACACTATTATATAAGGAAGCACATGGTTGCCAATTCAGCACGTACGACACATGGGAAATCAGGATTGCCAACTTGTCGAGTTATCTTGAATGTTTGCAGTGTTGCGATAGTACGAAAGTACCATATAAACATATATATTACATAAATATAATCTACATAGGTAATTTACATGTAAATATTTTTAAATAATAGACTAACTGACATTAAAATCGTATTTTCTCATATATTAATGTATAAAAATGCACAATTATTTAACCATTGCAGTTTACAGAAATGGATGAAATAAACAAATCCACCGATAAATGGACTCTAAAAAGGGAATTACTTAATTGTCGCATGCGAAAATGTCGTAAAAGAAAGCGTAGTACATCCGAATTATTGGATTCTCTTGCCCAGAATAAATCAGAAGTTTTCACTTCTATCTAGTGGTCATAAGCACATACACAATTTTTTTTTTTTTATTCCACAATTCTTTTTTGTTAATTGTTTTAACTTGTTAAATAAACTGATTCATTCACTGTTTTAATCACTGCACATAAGTGATACAAACACAACTAAGATAACTTTACGAAAGAAGTAAGTATAGAATATACTGAATAGAATATTAACATGTGTAATTGCTTTTCTACTACTTTTTTTAATCTAAGTTTTTCAAATTATATTTGATGATCCGTATATTCTCATTTGAAGAAGTAAACTACAGGTGCTTAAAATATCTCGTATTCTAAAAAATTTCGAAAAAAAAACAATTATTGATAAAACAGAAGTTATTACAATGGACTAAATTCATGACGGTCACATGATAATATAAACACGTGTTCTACATTGAATTCAAAACGGACAATAAACTAGCTCGTACTTTTTATTCTATTTGTAAAACTTAGGTAAAATTTCAAATTGCATAGTTGGGTAAAGATGCTCAAGAGTTATAAAAAGAAATGTCTGCAAAAAGATTTTAAAATTAAAGGGAAAAAAATCTTGTTTTATACATGTACTTTTAAATAAAGTGACAATTATTAATTTTTTTAAAAAAAGTTTCTGTTAAAAGCGTAATTTGGCAACAACGTAGTACATGAACTGATTTGCTGAAAATAGATAATTGCATTTATCGTGACTATGACGTCACATGTGCTTTTGAACTTGATTGGCTAAAAACACGTGGTTTAAAATTATCATGTGATTATGACGTCACATGAATTTAGTCCATTGAACAACACTTTTTTTTTATAATTATCAAAAAGAAAACTGAATAACATACAAAAATTTTAGCAAAAACTTGATTCGAATTACCTTCTGCTTTCCGCAACGTTCACACTTTCTTCCGCCATTTTTATTCGATGTGTCTCTGGTATGTGAACCTAATATATCTTAAGCTTTCATACGTTCACACGAAATATTTGAAAACATAGATTATTAAGCAAATCTAAGAAAATCAAAAAATATTCTAGGATAATTACGACTCCTATTGTTCAAATTCTCTCTCTCATGTCTCCTTTCATTCGAAAATAAACCTTCCGAGAAAAAATTGAGAGAAAAAATTACATTACACTCGTCTTTGGCGAGATGATTTCTCGCCAAAATGAAATAAGTAATGACACAATATAGTTTTAATGTAAAAACGTTAATATTTCTGTGAAATGTGTAAACTTTTTAATACACGCGCTTAAAATTTCGCTAATGGAAGAAACCTATAACACTGTATCAACATTTATGATAATTTGTTTTTTAGCTTTATTCATAAATTATAGTTTTTCTAACAGCATGAAGGCTTCCATATATCCGCCATTTTGAATTCGAGTGATTGTGTTACGTGTGTCTCTTTACAATTATTCATCTGAAATTTGGAATATTGTAATGTAGTAGAAATAAAATACACGCGAAAGAATAAAAAAATAAGAATAATTGTTTATGTCTGATCGGTTACAACCAAAGAAGAAAAAAACTAATTGCTCCAAATTACGCTAGCAGCCGATTTTTCTGTATTGGTCTTCTATCCAATGAGGATAAAATAATTTGCCAAGTTGGCGAAAAATTATGATGTAGGCTAAAATATATAGAATCCAACCCCAATCGTATATGGATGAGTGTTTTTTACTAATATTTTGTGCTTTTCCTTTATCTTTTACATGCCGGTGCAAAATAGTTAAGCGAATAGTTATCTCATGATTACGATAGTTTGAAAATATTCTACAACAGAAAAAAAAAATCTAAACCGGAACATTTCACTTTCCGAGAAATGATAATTTGTATACATATGAAACAGAAATTAAAATAATCGTAACAGGATGTCGTTGCATCATCCGAACAAAAGGTAAATATGAATTTCATAAATGAGAAAAGCAAGAATTGTGATATCACATTATCTAGGAGTGATGTCGCAAGCGATTGCTTATGTAGGGACACATGTTAAGCAGATAGACATACTGAATCGCGTGTTGATAGTATCCAACTGTACTGGCTTTTCTCAATACCAGATATATTGATGAAATATTTTTTGGTGAAAGTAGTGGGTTTAAACCTAAGATTACTTATCTTATACAATTAAATATAGTTAAAGCTTAACAGCAAACTTGCAGCTTAATACCTACATACAACAATGCATATAAAAATAAACTTCTCAGCAAACAATGTAGGACTACCTTCTAAAAACGCTTTTTCTACAAATTCTCTTTCTGAAAGAGGTTTCCCATGGCGAGCAATGCAATGGGCAATTTGGAAACTAGCCGCAGTAATGTTATTTTTTGAAATCAAAATTTTTTTTAAAACCCTCTGCTTTTTGAAAGTTCTCTTTTTTTTTTCTTCTTTTGTAAAAAATCTGTTTTTCTTTCTTCATCTGTTAACATGCCGAGATTAGAATGCAAGGCTTTAAGATGTCTTTTTATACTATATGGACGTGAAGTCACTTTTTCATAACAAATTACACATATAACCATTTTATCCCTTTCAATCACACCATATTTATTAAATCATTCAGCTTGATGGGGCCTGGAACTTGTATGGCCTGTTTCTAATTTTTTAACTGCCAACATAGTACAGGAGTACAATTGAAAATATTAAAATTTAGAATGCAATAATTTGAGAAGAAATTTATGTAATAACACATACCTAATATACATACACATCAATAAACATTACTTTTAAATGCGTTCGAAATGGATGCCACTAAATTTAACACTGGTACAGGCGCACCTTAAATTGCGAGCCAAAAATTTTTAGTATCGAGAATAATAGACATGCGCATGGTCCCCATTGGTGCCTCACAAAGTTTAACAGACTGGGGACGATACAGGTGCTATGGGAGTCTCTTTCTGCAAACATAACTGAACATAACCTTACAAAAGTGCATTTTATCCGAAGAAAGTGGTAAAAATATGGTTATTTGCTTTGGTTTGTCTATTTTTTTTTCAACAAACAAAATGTGAGCAAAATCGTACACTTTATTTGATATTTTGTGAACACTTTTGCTTTATTTCAAATACTCTACACTTTCATATACATTTGTTGTCATTTACGTAACTTTGGAACTGTAATGATCAAACTGAAGGCTATAGACAGCATTTAAATTGCTTTTGTGTCAATGCAGTGCTTAAAAAATTAAAAATAGAATATAAATAATCCACACAAATTAGAAAATCAAAATAAATCCGTGTAAGCTAATAGGTGGTTGCCTAGCAATCGTGGGTCAGTTACAACGCTTGCGTGGGTCAGTGTCTGACTCACGGTTCATAGATTCGCCATCACTGGTACACATAGCATGCATTGTCAAATACTCGTTCAAACGGTAATTCGAAACAAATAAATATGTACTACTCACAATCTCAAAAACCTAGGCACAAGCCGGCTCGACCAATAGCCGCATTTCGACTAAATGAGTTGAATGATTGTTTATGGTATTAGGCCAAGGCCTAGACATGGACAAAGGTGATTACATAATAATGCAGTTTTACCACTTTGCCGATTGACATGCAGTTTGAAATTCCCTGTTTTTCGGAGAATATGTAAGGGAAATAATATTTGGCCTTTAAAATTATCCAGACCATGATCTTATTAAGACAAAGTCGAGAACGAAACGAGGTCCCCCACTGAGGGCGAGGCCCTGGGCCCATGCCTTAAGACGTCCCTGATTGCATTGATGCTATTGATTTGTGGTATGATGCATTATCTTACTGAAAATTTGATGTCATCATGTTTGTGTCACCGAATAATTAACTAAAAGATGGTCCTAACGTGGCTTCAAGGTCATTAATGGATTAACGTACTATTCATGCCAAAATACATTTTGTCTGCACCACTGCCCAGCTCAGATCATAATCCACGTCCATTCTTTCATGTTTTAAAGTGGAAGACATACAACTCAGAGCTGTATTCTTTACCTATTTATCGTCTAAAACAAATTGCACCAAGTATACCAAAACGCCTAAGTTAAGGAAAAAAGGAAACTTTTTTTAAGAGACTATAGTTGTTAAAACTCTATAGGACTAGTTTCAAAGACGATTTCTCTGTGAAAGAAAGAATATTTGACTATGTTGCTCCTTTATTTGCGCAAAGAAGTCATCATTTCCTTGTTTCTTTTTTTTTTACGAGAGCAATGACTTTTTTCTAACTTTGCAACCTTTCAAACCAGTAGCCGCAAACCTCCTTCTCACAGTTCACTAATTATAGGCCCAATTTCCTGTTATAACTCTGCAGCACAAGCTCACAAAAGGAGTTTTTCTTTTAACAGATTTCTTATCAATCTTTGAATTAAAACTTTACAATTCGATGTAACGGTTTTACGTCCAGTTCTATTCAAGCCTCAATCTGTTTCCTTAAATCTGTCTTCGCATAATGTTAAAGAACAGAAACCGAAATGGGAATATTTTTTCAGATATAAAAGTATTCCAACATTTATATATATATTATATTCAGGCTTCTCTCTCGCTATCCTGTAGAGAGCGACATATTTTATCGTACTACTCATTTTTATCCCAGTTGGTTCATTATTTCTGGTATAAAATGTGTTTAATAATTTTTTCCCTTATACTGCAACATTAAATAAGTTATTCCTTTACATGTTAAAATAAAAAGTTATAATTAATTATGGAATATTTCTTAATTTTAAAACCGCTGTATTATAAACTTATATATGAATTATAATGTGGCAAATCTTCAAGAAAATTGAGTCATTTTTCAATCAGAAAATGTGCTCCGCGTTTAGTTCACACCGGGGGTGGCCAACCTTTTTGTGAAGAGTGCCACTATTTGATGGAAAAAAAATAATCCTGCGTGTCACTTCCAACTTTTCCATAATTGCAACCACAACAAATATGGAAAACTGAAAAAATCTTACTAATAGGCTTATTATGGGAATTTTATGCCAATAGCACATTTTTTAATGAAAGTCTATATATTCGAAATTTATAATATATATACAGTAGAACGTCGTTTATTATCCGGAGCGTCAAATATCCGAACTAAAGTTCGGATACCTTAAGACATGTCTAACGCAGCATCTTAGTTTTATTCCGAAGTATTTACTTACATATTATTGTATCAAATAACTTACTATATACCTTATTACTACACTACTTATTTACAATGCCACTATGATCAACATTATAGTGTGAATATTATATTTATACTTCATTCGTTATGTGGGCAAGTATATTTTCATTTGAATTTAAATCTATTGTATTTCTTTCGTTTATGTTTTCATTTCTTTTTTTCTAATTTACAAAGAAATTAATTTTTTTGCCCAGTAATACTAAGCAAAAAAGATAGAGGCTGGCATTTTAAGGTGTGTTTAACCCTATTCTTCAGTCCTAAGACAAGTAAAAACAAATAAATTAAATGCTGTTTTCCATAATGGATTTGAATTTGCTTTTCGCAACTATATTTCCCATTTATGGAACATTATTTTTTGAAAATTTGTTTGTTCCAGTACTCTAAAAGCGTGACATAAATTAAAAAATATGAAAAAATTCAAATATATTATTATGAATTTCTGTTTGTAAGTAAATTATTATATTTGATATTATATGTATTGTACCATAAACAAAAAATACTGTGCAATCATAATCCTTGTTGGAGCTATCCAAAAAGCTTTTTTAACTAAAATTTATCTTGATTTATGCAAAATGTTTCTTCTATCCTTTTCATTCATTCTCAATCTATGAAAACATGCTTTTAAAATCTATCAATACATTTTTGAGGAAATTTCGTTGAAATTTCAAAATTTGCAAAAAAGCATTGTTAAAAGGCACATCAAAAAGTAAAATAAAAAATGTTTTTACATGAATTTTAATTGCTTAAGATTTCCTCAAAAAATATAATAATTACAATACTAATTTTATTCTGAACAAAATTTGTCATTCGACATAGAAAAGCTAATTGGGTTCAAAGGAAATGTGGCACATTGCTATAAAATATTTTTATTCTTGTAAATGTTTATGTAACACTGAGAAAATTTTTTCAATTCCAGTTCACACTCTCCCTACATATATTTATTTATATATCTTGTTCAAATTTTCAATCGTTAGTAAAATCCTTTTTATTCATCCACTCAAGTTCAAATATATATTTTTTAAACTTGTAGTGGATGACACTTGCTGTTAATAAAGTTTTTCAAATATTAATTAAATTTAATTAATTATAGTTGAAGATATATATATATATATATATATATATATATATATTTCAGTCGATATTATACCTCTAGATGGCTGCACCATTAGATAAAACAGTTTTTGTTAAATTTGTGATGATATTTAACTTAACCTGAACAATCATATGTTAATTAGACGTCAGCATTCCTTTTACACTGGTTTGATAAATTCTTATTAAAAAATGTAATTATAAATTTATCGTTGTTAAAAAGCCTTGAATGTTAATTTAAAAGGTGTTTTGCGACTTATAATATTGTGATTCTGTCACATATATGAGAATATTTATATTAATTGTAATTATTTAATAAAAAGTAACTTAAGTAAAAATTTTCTTTGTTGACCTAAATAGGAATTGACTTTAATTTTTTTTATATATTACTTGCTTATAATCAAAATCCCTCTTTAAATGTTGACTTTTTAATAAAAATTTCCAAAATATAACGATGAATGTTATATAATTTTAAATTATGTTCAAGTTTATTTCAAGAACTTTTAAGCACTGTAAATCTATTATTACTATTATTTTTTTTTATCAAAATAATGTTGGCATCAATATCAATGCTCATTTTGAATTTTTGCACACCACTATTTTTTTTTAGAAATAGAAACTTGGCAGCGGAAATATTGGCGCTGAATTCGAAGCGATAACGTGTTTCAGATGGAGTTCAGTAATCGATTCTACATGTACATGACGAGCGAATTCTCATTGGTTAGATCTATTTCCGGTGTCTTTTGCGCAGATGCATCGCCATTAAATTTACAAAAATAAGGAAGCTAAACGGAATGCTAGAACCTTCTATAACGATTTATTAATTGCTCGAAATTTGTTCATAAAGAACATCATAGAAAAGAAATAACAAAAAATTAAAAAATTATTCTGAATAATTTTTTTAAATGTTATTTACTTTATTCTTATGGAATTACGGCTTTTATTTCTGAATGTTTTACAATTTTTATAATTAAAAATATGAAATTTCGCCTCCCATCCGGTATAGTGGTTAGTGACGCTGACTGCGGTGCTGTAGGGTTGGGGTTCGAATCCCTGAAAAGGCATGGATGTTTGTATTCCTTTGTGATGTTTGCTTAAAGCTTACTTATGTAAGCTCCCATGTGATACTTTGTAGTGCACGGGGATTTATAACAATGTTATCAATGAAAAAAATATGAGATTTCAAAACACAAATATTTACTGGTAGACATAACTAATGAAATGTTGTCTTCACATCAGTGGCATATACAAGCTTGTTTTGTGAGGGGAGCAGCGAAGCTTATTTTAAAGCAAACACAAAAAAGAGCTGTTATATTTTATGCTAAAATTTTTCTATCTATTGGTTAAAGGGGGTGGACACTCTTCCTTCCCTACAAACGCCCCTGCCTCATGTAATTTTTTTTTCTGTGAGCATGTTTCATATCAGACACACATAGTAATAGTATCGCTAGAGATTTGCTATCACGTGACGCGGTTATTTCTGGTGTCACAATTGGGCAAAATCTAAAAGTCAGAAATTTTAACAATAAACTCGCGACACATTTCAAGTATACTAACACATATCGTGGCCGATAAAAATGGTAGGTATATAAAAACCAATATATTATACATGTTGAGCATAGAAAATGTCATGTTGGTACTGAAATAAATAAAAAATGAAACAGCTTTCGGAAAATAACTTTATTTTTTACTTGTTTCACAAATGATTATTTTTTTTAAAAATTAGTGTGTGCTTATGACCACACAATAGAATTGAAATATTATAATTTGTTCTGGGCAAAGTATCCAATTGTTCGGTGTGTACTCTGGTTTTTTTTTTTACATTTTCGCATGCGGACGTTAAGTAGTTCACTTTTTCGTGCCCATTCATCGGGGGATTTGTTTATTTTATCCATTTTCTGTAAATGGTAAGGTTTAAATAATTATGCATTATTATATATATATATATGAGAAAATACGATTTAAATGTCAATAATTATTTTAAAATATTTAAAGAATATATATTTTTATACAGTAGTTGCGCACTATCGTAACAATGCCAACGTTCCAGATAACTCGCTAAGTTGGCAACCCTGATTTTCCATGTGTTGTACGCGTTGAATTGGCAAACATGTACTTCCTTTCATACAATTTCGCCAATACCATTGCATTAATACGTAAGTACAGTTCATATAACTAATTATTTTTTGTCTGAGTTTCATAGATAAAATTTAGATAAATTTTTTAAAAAATTTCTTCTATACTCCATCTCAGTTTAACTTGGTAGCGTTGAGAAAGGTGTACAATGTACCAATCTAGTTGAAAAATAGCTCTACTTTTTTTTTTTTTAAATTTAAATCCAACAAAATAGGTAGAAATTTGTATAAAAAAAAATTTCATACGTTGTAGAAATGTAATTATTTTTTAAACAAAGTTAATCAATGCAATCAATAGCGCAACGTTATGAAATTCCAGTTTGGCTGAAAACCGATTTTCGATGCCAACTTTTGTCATTGTTGTAACAATAACATCATTACAACAATGCAGACATATCGAAGTTGGCGCCCAAAACTAGTTTTTTAACGTTTTCAATTAATATCTTTTTAATTAATTGCAATATCGGAATATATAAATGGTTAAAAACATGCATTGTCATCCAAACTAAACGTGTATACAAAATCTCAGCTCAATGGGTTGAAGATATCAGCTTCAAATTTGAGTTGCAAGATTCCACCGTAACATATTTTACATACATTGTAAGTTAAATAAAAGCTTATAAAAAAAAGCATAATGTCGACGAGCACTGCTGTAAATTGGATTGCATTTTGATTGATAAATCTCAGTTGAGATATATATTCCGTGATAAGATTCATTTTATTTTAATAAACTGGTGCATTCATAATTGTATAGCAATTATCACGGTAAGTAATTTAAAGTAACAAATTAATTATACATCCAGGAAATTGAATTCATTCAACATGCCTCAAATTTTTGAAATACATATGTGTGTGTGAGAGAGATTAAACCACAGCCCTCCCATGTCATTTTGGTTAAACATCTAGTTTAATACACCTCAACCCATCTCCCGTATTACTAATACAATTTTAACTCGACCCCTTACTAGAAGCCCGCGAGTTCCGGAAAGCTCCACTTCCTTTAACCAAGTGCACGGACTCCACTTTTTCGATCTATCGACGCCTGTTTAGAAACCGTCCAAATCGTTAAATTATCTCTTTTTCTTTATGTATGTATAATAAGTATGCAAATTACTATTTTTATCGTGTTCATCTAATAAAAAATTATATAATAACGATAATAAAAGTTAAAAAAAAAAAGCATCTAAAAAAATTGGTGAGAGCAAAAACATATGATGAGAATCTTTTGCTAAAAAATTTGTATTAATAATTCTACACATCATTTATAGATATTAAAATGTTGCTTAAAGTTATAAATATATATATATATATGTGTATATGCATATATTTAATAAAAACCGTTCATACATTTATGTAATTTGGGTGTATGTATTGGATCGTGTCACAGGCTATTTCGATGGTATTTCAAAGCCTCCTTTCTACGAAACGTCTCTTTCATTTCACACCCCCTCTTAAATCTAACCTGGGCGACTGATGTTTTCCGTATTTTATTCATTCCCATAAAGGAAATCTGGGAATGAATTTTTTCCAGATTTGTGTTGAGCGATTTTGTTTCGTGTCATCAGAAAAAAAAAGGCATGAAAATACATAGTATTTTGTAACGACCATAATTGATTCATTTATTTTTTATTCGTGTTTTCCGATATTCTGTGTTGAGCGTATTTCACCGTGTTTATAAAAAAAAAATCAAAATTTTTTTTTCAAGCTTCATATGAATACAACTGTAAATTTTACGAAAAAAAGAATCCAATTCGCTTTGCATCGATTTCTTTCCATATATCCGTAATTCCACTTTTTATACAAAATGCATTAATTTTAATCGAAAATAATTTCAACATTTGTACCGATTTTTTACCTTACATCACTTGAACCTAATGAATAAATACAATACAGCATTCTAAAAGCGAACTTGACATCTGAAACATTTGGCGCCAAACTCGGAGCGATGACGAAGCTCATATGGCGTTCAGCAATCGATTTTACCTCTACATAGTAGGTAGTTTCTCATTGGTCCGATCCAATGAGACGTAAAACCTCGCGGTTGAACCTCGCGCATCTCTAAAAAAATAATATAAATCCTGTAAGACTAAAGTGTTTTTTTTTTTTTTTTTTGTAGAAAGTCTTTTTTTTTTAAAACTCTATCTTTCAAGTGGTTGGTGTACGCAGACATTTAAAAAAAAATTGAGGAAAGTTTAGTGGTATAACGGTGAATATAGGATGGGTTTGAACCACCAGACTCCCACCCTTGTGAATACCACAACATAACTTCAGAAAGATATTCAACGTTTTGCTCCCAAGGGCAATTTTCGTGTTTCAAAAAAATTCTCTACATTTAGCATTCCGAGATCACAGTTATACATCAGTATGAGAGTAAAATTAAAGTGGTACAAAAAGAGCAACATTAGAGCTATTGGCGACGGACCTCTCAATTTTCAACCTCGACCAAGTGACGAGGACGACAACCAAGTGGCCACCTCCTCTGCTAACTACCACACCACATCAACGAGAGGACATTGAGCCTCGACAGATTTAACGTGCATTGGCCCCTCTACACGGTGGGTATTCAGTGGCATCAGAACTCGAACTACGATACTCCGGGTACGAGTTCGTGACCATAACTACTAGGCTACGGCGGCCACAGAAAACCCATCAGAAATGAAGGATTTTTTCTTATTGTTGCCAGTCACCAACAAAATAAAATTTTAAAACATAGAACATAAAATATAGCTTTAATATCGGAATGTTTTCAAAATATACATCCAAAATATGAAGTATTTTCATAAAATAGAAGTAAGCAAGTCTGAAATGTTTCTGAGTTTATAAAAGAAGCAATATTACCCACGCATTATAAGTCATAAATATACAAATGACTCTTGATAAAAACAAATACTGAGGAACGTTATTGTGAGGTATATATATCTGCAGGTTCTTCCCACGGATGAACAGAAAAATATATCAATTGAGAAATAGGATAAAAATATTTTTATAAGTTATTTATTTTTAAAAAATATATAGGGAGATTGATTGTCTTTAGCGCCCTATAACCACACGCTTTCCCTCAGGAATCGATTTCCGCAAAACTCGTTCTTAGCGGATCTCGACTCAACAAAAGAAACATGCCTGCTAAATATCAATATCTAACAGCTCTGGAGATCCTGTGTCGTTTTTCTCCGATATGTATACAAACGTTCTTAAATTTTACCACGTAATCTTTATTAATGTGTATTACTAATTATATTGTACTGATTGCAAAAGGAGTGCTGACAATCGGCAATTTTAAAATCTCAAGGCACATCCCCAATAGCCTCCCCACCCCACCCCTTTTTTTGTACAAAAGGAGAATATTTTGAAAACATGCCATTCTTTCTTCTTTTGCCAAAAAATCGCATTTAAATTATTTTTGTGTAATAAATTTTTAAAACAATTTTATATATTGTATATCCTAATTTAACTGACATTAAACATAAAAAATATTTATTTATAAGCTTTTTCAAAACCATGGTTCCGTAGTCAGTCACCTTAGTTTTAAAAGTTCCGAATGAAAATCATGCGGCGCACAATTGTAACAAAAAAAAACAAGAAAATGGCGAAGATAAAAATGAATTATCTAAGTTAAAATCTAGACACTCTTTTATCTTTCCTTTTTTTCCCCTTTCAAATTACTGCAGCTAAATTATTATCCGCATGTATAGCAGAGAATCAAACACCATTTTTATAAATTTTTTACGCTATTTTGTAGAATTTCACAGTTTGCTACTATTTTACGATACTCTTTACTGTAATATATTTTGAATTATTTTATTTCTCACCTATCCCAGCATGAGTACTCATATGTGGATGAATTCTTGTTGATATATTTAAGTACAAAACGTTTTAAAAATAATAAGTTTATTAACATTTAATATATTTCGATACAAGACGTTTCTTACTGGAAAGTCACCATTCATCACAAGAACAAGCTAACTACATTTGTTGCCAATGTTCAAAACATAATACATAGAAATACACACACATACAGAAGTTATAGTTAAAAATGTAAACAGGCATTTTTTCGATACAAACACACAAATATATATTTGTATAAATAATAATCTCCTTGAGCAATAAATTATAATTTTATAAATTGTTCTTTAAATCTTGATTACGAATATCATTTTTCATTTTCCGCGTTGTTTTGATAGATTTATTCGAATTTTAAGCTATTAACATTTTTCCTTGAAAATAAACATCTTAATAGTTTATATGTGCTTCTCTGGCCTCAAAATTTTCCCTAGAACCACCTGCAAAAATTTCTAAAAATAACTACTATTTTTCTGGATTTTACAATACACCTGGCCACTAGAAAGGAAAGTGCTACAGAAATATTTAATTTTAATAACAATCAGTTTAACTACACAGCTTTAATATATTTGAATTTTTTTCTTCTGAATGTATGTGTTGAGAGTATAACTAATAACTACTTAATCGTGTTTTTTTTAACAGTTGGTAAGCAATTAATGCATACTAATCACATCTAAGCTTAACATATAGATCCTTTTATGTCACACACTTAAAAAAATATTTTAACTTTGCCTCGGTAAAATGTTAACATTAAAAAAAAATAACCATGTATAATAAATTTATTAGACATGCATTTTTATAAAAACCAATGTCAGCAAAAATATTCTGTATATAATGCAACCAATGAATCCCACTCAGATTCGACATCATGTTCTGTGTGTCTGTAATAAATTGCATCACGGAGTTTCTGTTAATTACTCTACAGATGTAAGAAGGATAAAAGCATTATCACTAATAAAGCTGAAGTTAACTAATACAATACCAATGGGCTAAATTCATGTGAAGTCTTACTCATATGATAACGACAATCAGGTGTTTTCAGTTAATCAGTTCATGAATTCAAGTGACGTCATAGTCACGCGATAAATACAATCACGTGTTTCCAGCTAATCGGTTCAGGCGCTAAGGTGTTGCCAACACTTGCTTTTTGCAGAAACTCTCTTTTAAATAGTACATATTTGCCAACAATAATAACATATAAAGGGAAACAAAATGCACTCGATTTTAAAGTACAAATGTAGTATAATAATTTTTTTTATAAAAAATTGAAAAACTTTTTAAAGAATTTTAATTTCTGAACATATTTTCCTAAATTACTTGCATAAAATTGTATCTGAATTTTACAAATTTCAGTTTAATGTCAGTTTGTTTAGAATTCAATGGAAAACACGTGATTGTATTTATCACGTGACTGTCGTGAATTTAACTCATTTAATAAATGGTTTACATAAATAGGATCCCCCCCCCAATAAGAAAATAAAATTCTATACAATGAATTATTTTATCATTTGTAAATTTTTTGTATACAAACATATCTTAATATGCATGATTACTTTAAATCATTCTAGTTCTAATTTTATTTATTTAAATATAGAACGACTGTTAGTAAATTACTCTGAAGGTGTATAAAATAAATAAAAACTTGTTTACTACAATATTTTACCATTTTAATGCATACTTTCTACATAATTGCATTTAAAAATTTGAATAAAACAAACAAATAACTTATTCTGAAGTACTTACATTTCTGTAGTAGTGGATGGATCGAGAATCTTTCGAGAAGAGGGATTTTTGGTAAATTCAAAAAGAGTTGGAATAGCACCTGGTTTTAGCTGTCTTCGATTTGTAAAATTTTGGTATGCAAAACATTTTTCTTCGAAATGATCCGAACATATTAAAGAGGAAGAAGATGGCATGAAATTTTCCCGCCTCATCATTTTTATCCATGTTTTCAATATAGTTGGATTTTTTATAGGAAATTTGAAGAATGATTTACTTTTACAATTTCCTTTCCTTTTAGTGTTAGCGCAACCATATGCAGCACAGTACGCCATTTTAAACACAGAGAAAAAAAAGACTAAATGAAGTAACAAAAAGGAGCACGAGAGTGTGTTTGAGTTAAGCGGGGAAACATGTATCTGAACTCATCATGTGATCATGACGTCACATGAATTGATGCCGATTTTCGGAAATGCGGGACTGTTCTTTCCCTCTTTGCTCTGGTTCGATTCAGCGGCGAAGGTAGATTATCTTTTGATACTCTCGCGATATGGAAATTTTAGATATTTTACAAACGAATTGAAGTATTTATAATGTCTTACATCAAATTCAACTATATTTTTTCTTTTAAAACTTATTTCAGCCCATTAATATAGGAAAATAAAAAGGAAAATTGGCGTCTTAGAACTTGTTTAATCCCGACGTCTTAGCGTGGCATCTCAAGCGTTTGTCCTGATCACATGATGAACTCAATCACGTGTTTCCAGCCGGTCAGTTCATGCAGCTGACTGTTGCCAACTTTTGCTTTTCACAGAAACTTTCTTTTAAAAATATTTGTTAACAAAAATAACACAAATAAAGTAAACAAAATGCATTTAATTTTTTTAAAAAATAAAAGTATTTTAAAAAAAAAGAAACGTTTTGAAGAATATTAATATTTGAAACCCTTTTTAATTATCAGATTTGATGTTGTACCTGTATTTTACAACTGTTACAAATCTAATGTCAGCTTTGAATTCAACGAAAAACACGTGATATATATGTCATGTAACTGTCAAAGATTTACCCCTTTCTTTGATGGCTAAAAAATAGCAGTTACATAAGTGTATAAAATATTAAAAAATCAATATTGGAAAAATTTGGGTCAAATCAGTTTTGTCCATTTCTACATTTTCTTCTGAAACAGATGGCTCACATGTACATACTTCAGTAAAAATTGCATAATATCCAATGCACATGAATTTAATAATTTTTTTTATTTAAATATAAAATTATTGGTTGATTATTAATGTCGCACTCTAAAGAAATACGAGAACGACATATCTCCTAGTTTTCAAGAGATGAGATCAACATCTGAGCTAGCATTCTATTCTCCAAATTTCCACACCACACCACTTTGAGCCTTGACAGATTTATTCGCAATCAACCCCTCTTTTCAGTGGGCCAGGAATATAAATCAGTTCCTCAGTAGTAAATTTACTTCTACAGATCAAGTAAACAGAGAGTAGGATTTTAGACACACAATATAAAGTGTCATTAACAAAATGGGAAAATAATAAGGTCATGTGATTAAAAAACGTAAGTTATAAACTTTTAACTTTTTGGTGTAGAATGAAGACTTGATCACGCTATAAAGACTATAATGATGATAAATTAGGTTGCTTTGCCATTTTCAAAAAGATGGTAACATAATTTATGAAGCACTTAATATAAAGAAAGTGGTCTCCCACTCATTGTTTATAAATTTAGTATTTGGAAAAAAGGGAAGGGCTAGCGGTGACGGAACTTGTAATTTTGAACCATGATATGAGACAAATACGACATCTCATCTGATACACCACTTCTTCAACTTCCACACCACACCAACTTATGTACTACCATTAGCCCAACTGCACAATGTTTTTTCAATAGAACAATCAATTTTGTGGATCCAATTGCTTTACCGTAAAAAGCAATGGATTTTTTAAAAAGTTGATTAAAATACATTTTAAATACGATGAAATCAAATTAATTTGAACAGCGTGTAGCAATTTTTTTTTCTATAGCACAAAGAAGATAAATTTTTGAAATACTCCATAATTTCCAAATAAATTTTATACACTACATAATTTTATTGAATATAAATAGAAAATTAAAAATATACGTGCTTTCTTTTTGAAAAACTTACGTTTCTTTTGAGGAAGATGCTTCACACGTATCATTAACTTCCCGCTTAGATTTTGGATCGGGAACATTAAATATCGTCGGTATAGAACCCGGTTTCAGTTGCCGACGGTTTGTAAATTGTTGATATACAAAACAACTCTCTTCGAAATGATCGGAGCATAACGTGGAAGAAGGAGCCGGTCGAAAATGCTCCCGTCCTATTGCTTTTATCCATATTTCCACTAATGCTGGATATCGAAAAGGAAAGCGAAAAAATGTTTTTGCTCTGCAATTTTCTTTGCGTTTTCCATTGTTACAGCCAAGCACTGCGCATATCGACATTTACGATATGTTAACACAAACCGACTACAGAAAGTGATTGTTAACGACGCTGACCTTGGTAACGAACACGTGACTGCATCTGTCATGTGACCGTGACGTTTCATTCGATAAGCAAGTTGTAATTGTGTAAATATTTATGTGGTATCTGAGATTTCTAAATATTTTTTTTACTCTCTTCCATGTATAACTTATACATTATAAATGAATTTTCCCGAAGCAGGAATTCAAACATAAGAGCATGTTAAAAAGCAGCTGAACAAGAGGGAACTTGGTTAGATGGTAAAGTATTGGCTTTGCATGCAAGAGGTACCGGGATGTATTCTCGGTATTTTATCAAGGTGTACTTAGGATTTCTCACCCATTTAAATGTAGTTAACGTTTAATTATGGTATACATTTGAGAGTATTTGTCTCAAGACCCTAAACAAATATCTGTGCATTCGAAAAAAACATCATTCTTCAAATCAATGAAACAAAACTATCATTTGAATTTTTTATCACATGATAATCATATATATTTACATTATTTCTCAAATTTTCAGAGAATTTGAGAAATTTTTTTAAAAGTTATAAAAAAATAAAAATTGGATGGTTTTTTAAAAATATGAAAATTAGTATTTTACACCGTGCAGGATTCTTAAGTACAAAATTGATAAAAAAAATGTTCACTTTAGAAGTTATACTAACTTTTAAGAAATTTAGAGAAAAAAAAAATTTTTAGATACAATTATAACGAAAATTTTAAGAAAAAAATTTTATTAAATTTTTTAAAAATTGTAGTATAAGTTATCAAGAGCCTTACTTTGAACACGAGTATGAAATTTCAAATTGATATCGTAAATAGTTTCTGAGAAATCCTGCGCGCAAGCTAAAATTTGTTGTTTTGAGAAAAATGAAGTCAATTAAAAATAAGAAACAAATAGGGGTTTTGTTTAAATTTTTCACTAGTTATTTCGCAATAACTTCGGATGTTTTTACAGTATCAACAAAATGTTGGTATCAAAATGCTCAGAAATGTTGAGGCTTTAACATATATTTTTTTTCAAAAAACTGAAAAATTTGCAATTTAAAAGTCTTTAAAAAATACAACTAATGGGGGAAATAAAAACATATGTGCTTTTAAATATTAAAAGCAATATATGTTATTGTAATAAATTAGTATTCTTTTCTCATTCCGATGCAAATAATAAAAGGTGATACTCACAAAAATTTCAAACTAGTTTCCCTTGTAGTGAATTATAAAACCACAAAAGTTAATGTTTTCAACTTGTATATTTCAAATTTTAATATCATATATATATATATATACTTATCTCATCAATCATATACTGTTTAAAATTATGGTTATTCCACAGTTCTTATTTTTTCGTTTTTTATTGCTTGAAACAGTTTAATGTATCATCCCCCCCCTACCGGTTATCTATTGTAGGAGCCAAGTGCCCGGCGTTGTTTCTGCCAACTCAAGTGCCGTCCTTATCACTTGATACTGTATCAAAATACGAGGTTCGTCGCGCATAATCCTTGAGTTGCTTCAGAGTTCGATATTAATAATCAATCGATCGGTCATTTTAGAATGTTTTTTTATTTCTTTTAACGTTACTCCCCCCCCCTTTACTTTACCAATAAGGAGAAATGTGTGTGTGTTCTTCACTTCAAACATTCTAAATTTTATACTTCAATATTGACCGACGTTGGAAAAAATACCCCGCTAAATTTTTTCATTTATTTTGTAGACACATTGTATTCCCCCTCCCCCAATAATTTAAAATAAAATAGCTCTCTAAGCAAATTAGGTTTTTTTACTTTAATATATTGAGTGAATGCTTTTTAACCCTATTTTATATACAGCAGAACGTCATTTATTCGAACGTTTATTATCCGGAGTGTCAAATATCCGAACCAAGAGAATCAGAGACCTTGCAGCGAAAACACGAATGGTACAGCGAAAAGTAAGTGATTATTTTCCACAATAAAGGTAAAATTGCGACATTTTGCTTTTTTTACAAGCACGTGATGATTTTCAATATTCGTATAGTGTCCGGTTTCATATACTGCATGGATCGCATTCGGTTATTCGAACAATCGCGTATCCGAACGGTGTCCGGACCCAATTGATTCCGATAAACGACGTTCCACTGTATATGTATTTGGCACAATTCGCACCAATACTCGGTGATGGAAAATTAAATCAAATTGTTCCAAGAATTTTTAACCGTTTCAAACTTTGTAAGGCGACATGGTACCCTAAAAATCATTAAACTGTCGAAATTTTTTTTATTGGCTTATTTGATACCTCGAATCTTTATAAACATGCCTGAAAATTTTAAAAACTTTATATATATATATACCTGCATTTTTTAACTAGTTATGGAGCAATATTTGATGCTGGACATCAACTACCACATTTCAGATTATCTGCTAGAAAAGAGCCCGATAAAAATAATTTAATTATTTTTCTACCGCGCGTAAATGAGACTGACATTATATATATGCAGTAACAAATCATTTCAATAAAGAATTGTGCAATTCATGCAAAATTTCTAGTTTGTGAATTGTTTATTCAAGAGCAAATGGATTTGGTCAAGATTTAAAAGTTGAGCGTGCTTTTTATATTATGAATGAAATTAAAATTTCAATACGGATTCCCCCAAAGCACAAATACTAAATCTCATTTTCTCACAGATAATTAAAAATATAATTCGCAAGAATAGAAAAACTCTCCCATTTTTATATATTTGTTTGTGGTGATATATATATATATATTCCATGTGAGTGAAATTCAACACTTTTATTATAAAAATATTTTAAGATATTTATTAAAACAGATACACAGATGTAGTTCTTAGATTTTGATATATTTTGCATATAAATTATTTGATTTTGCTTTAATTTGTACACAATATTTAACATGCGAAGGCTTTTAAAATAATGAAAATAAAAAGTAAAGGCATAAACATTTTTTGTACATGTTGTGCATTAGCTCTGAGCATAGAGATAACTCTGAAGTGTATGTATTTATTTTTTTTATAATTATTAAAATAAAGTTTTATAAAATATTTATCTTTCATTCGTTTTCTTCTATATATTCCTTATTGCAGTTGTTGTTTCAGATCCATGATATCGTGAACTCTAGCGAAGTCAAGCACCAGTAGAGGACTTTCATAAACATCCGCCAGAGCGAACCCCAAACAATCCAGGATGTGATCGGGGGATGCCGGCTTCTGATTGCATTTTATGCACAATGAAAAGACTTTGCGTCCTGAGTCGAATGTCATGTTTTTTAGATGTCCACTTATGAGTCTTGAGATGGCCGTTTGATCATTTCTGTCACCTCCGAATTCTAACGCTCCCTGCTGAACTAAGGATGGGCGGGAGGGGTGAGCCAGTCTTGTCTGACTGCTTTTTTCTTTATAGAGAAAATTTCTTTATATGTTAGTGTGTAGCCCCGGTTGAGAGGCTCAGAACAACCTCTTTTAGCCAAGATGTCTGCAGCATCGTTCCCTTGGATGTTAACAGGGGAGGGAATCCACTGAAAGTGGACTTCCCATCCCTTGGATAGGTTTTTAAGATGGGTGATAATTTGTATGCCCACGAAGTCGCATACATTGCTCCAGTCCTGTAGATAATGAATCGAGCTCCGACTGTCAGTAAGGACCCCAATGCCATTACAATTAGTGCCGTCCAGGATGGTCTTTAATCCTTCATTTATGGCAATTAATTCGCTTCTGAATACCGAGCAGTTTTCCGGGTTGCGTCTAGAAAGCTGGACTGAAAGACTTTTGATAAAGTCACCACTCCCGGCGTTGTTCAAATCGTCTTTACTGCCATCTGTATAAATCAAAATGGAATCACTCGGAATGCCATCTATGACTTCCAGAGCCAACTGTCTTGGGTAATCGGGAGCATATCTGAGTTCTTGTTCGTGACGGACATAAGTTCAGTATGAAAGTAAGTGAGTGATTTTGGGGTTTATTGGCGCAAGAGCCGATTTCGGCTATACTGCGCCAAACATTTGTTTTAATATATGGGGTCTAGACGGGAAGAGAAAGAAAGAATGAATTGAATGACAAGAAAGAGGGTCGAAAATAGAGAAGGATCACTAGGGTACCCCAGGTTCGTGAAGCCCGTGTTTACCAAAGACAGTAAACCCCGTGGGAAAAGGAAAAGATCACTAGGGCACCTCGGGATTGTGACACCAGTACTCACCTAAAGAAGGTGAGCCCCTGAGGGGCAGCATGAAAGTAAAATCCGGGTAGGCCATCAATCGGGTTCACACAAGGTCCTAGAGAAGATCCCTCTACAGAATGGGAATTAGTGCAGTATACTATTTAATTATTCTACATTTGTGCAATCTTTTATGGTAAGCAGTTTTAAAAAAGCTAATTAATATTTCATAAAAGTTTCAGACTATTCGATGAATATTATATCATGCTATTCATGGAATGAAAACTTCAAACTCATTTTTCTCCATGTTGAGTTTTTGTACATATACTATTATTCAAAACCCTAAGGCTTTTTTGATAATTGAAGTATGGGTTTGAAATTTTTTATATCTGCTCTGAAATGTATGTTTTGTAAAACAGTGCATGGAATTAGCTCTAACATGTTTATTACTTTTTCTAAAAAATTCCAAAGTCAAAATTCATATTTTTTTGAAGTTTAACTATAAAAAAATTAAAGAGTAGCAGCAGAAGAAAACCCATGCACAGTTTTATGTAGTATACTAGGTAGTAAGGTACTAGGGAAAAAAATTTTGAAAGAAAAGAAACATTTTTAAAAAAAGCCTTAGGAATTTAAAATTTTTTTAAAAAGTTCAAAAAATTTAAATTTTACAAACATTTTGCAACAAATTCAAATTTTTTTTGTATGGTATTATTACTAAATATTAACCTTTATAAAATACAATTAAAACCAAATATTAAAAATAAAAAAAATTGTGAAGATGGTACCATATTGCCTTAAAACAATAATGCAAGTAGTCTTGAATTACTGCCCAGATACACAAATCATCATTTACTAACATCACCTCAGAAGCCACACGAAGGTTGCGGTAACGAATCAGATAAATTTGAACGATCTGGATGTGATCTGAATTAGTATTCCACTCAACCAACGGATTTTTACGGAATCAGAAATTCAAATCCACGATTCAAAGCCAGCCTCGTAACTATAACCATGTATAGTAATTTCAGAATAATTTTTAATTCATTTTTATTAACACGCTTTTATAAGTTTCACTTGCATGTAACGGAATCTTGGAACTCGATTTTGCCCCACTTAAAAAGGTCAAATTAATTCGAAATTTCGCACACTTGTCAAGGACCGATGACAATTCAATAATTTCATAATTTTGTTCCATTGTCCTGATAAGGATCCTCAAGAATAAGGATTTTTAGATTTGGCGACTAATTTCATATACTATTTCCAGATTTGGCGACTAATTGCGCATACCATTTCCAGAATTAGCGACTAATTGCGTATACCATTTCCGAATTCGGCAACTAATTCCAGATTTGGCGATTAAAAGACTAAGGAATAACCCCAAAATTGAAAACACGCTTGCGGTTAATAGAATTAGAATAAACAAAAAAGTGTTCTTTATGTGAGAAAGGGGAGAGTGGGTGCGTCACCAATTCTTTCCATAAGATAAACAATTGTCTAGTCTTTCTGAAAATAGAAATAAAAAAAAACTCGTGCATGTGAAAAAATAATAATTTATGTTCTAACTGCTGAACTCGGACACATTCTGCTTTTCAAAATTCATTTTACCTAAGCAACTGATTCTCCAGTTCAGCCGACCTTGAACTTTGAAAGTAAAAACAAAACTTGCTGATTTATTCAAATAAAACCTTTTAAATGGAAGTATATTTTTACGTTTATTACAACAGATAGTACCATGTTTTTTTGAATCTGAATAAATTATTTTTAAGAAACCTGATCTAAAACCTGAACCTTTTAAGAAACATCACGAATACTGTCGCTTGCTTGTAGAAGTGATTATATGAATTAACATTATAATTAAATTTTCTATCAATCCTTGAAGCAATACGTTTAAAAGGTGATATAGTAAGATTGATATTTAATATTTCTTCTTAACACACTTTTATTAGTTAGACCTGTATCTATATAGACGAATCTTTGAAATATAACGATACGGGACTCATGCGAGGCCCGGTAAACGGAGAAAATAAATACCCTTCAGACTCGTTAATTAATATCCATTGAAGAGCAAGTTTAATTCCAGCAGTCACTTAATTCTGGCTCCTAATATCAAACTCAAGGATAAACTCAACAATGAATAAATGATAGTTTAAAAAACTAAAAAAAATACGCTTTTATTGTAGATCAAACTAAAAAATGAAAAATAAATTATAGTTTAAAAAAACTAAAAAACACGCTTTTATAGTGAATCGAACTAAAAAGTAAAAAAATAAATAATTCTTAATATATATAAGAATAAAATGATTAATGAAAAAATTAATGTCATTAGGGTAAAAGCGTGGGGTGCTTTGTACTATATTTTTACACTAACTCAGCATTTCGGAATAGAACTAGTAAGGAATTATAACGATTGATATAGAGCACCCCACGCTTTTACCCCAATGACATTAATTTTTTCATTAATCATTTTATTCTTATATTAAGAATTATTTTTTTTTACTTTTTAGTTCGATTTACTATAAAAGCGTGTTTTTTAGTTTTTTTTTAACTATAATTTATTTATCCTCGTGCTGACTGAGTAGCGTGGTTGGTTCGTCGCTGGCCTTCAGCACCCAAGGTTGCGTGTTCGATCCCAGCCCAAGTCGGTGGATTTTCATGATGCAGAAAATCGACAGCTCAGTGCCTTCCTCTTGGGAGGAAACTGGGCGTCAAAATTACCCGCGGCGACTGTTATCTACCTATATGGTGCCGCACTAAAAAGAGATATCAGCTTCCAAAAAGGAATCTACTAGGTGTGCAATGGTAAAACACCAATCCGCAGCCCACTAGAAATATTTATCCTCGTTTTTTGTTTTGTCTGTGAATCTATTAGGGAGGGAATTCAGGAGTCCTATTCTTTAACATTAACCAAAGACAGCGTTAATGTGATGTTCTGAAAGATAAAAAAAAGTTAGTGGTAATTTTTTCATAGTATAAATACTCATACATGATAATTGCTTTTATTTTACACATAACTTCTTACTATTTATAAGTATTTTCTTTTCCATTTTACTTCTTATTTTGATGTCAAAATAAAAACTCAAATGAAATTGAGTAGGAGAAAACATGACAATTATATTATTACTCAGGCTGTGCTTTAGGAAACTGGAACTAAGCAAGGTTGGGAAAATTTAAGACATGGTTATGTAAAAATTATACTTAAGATTACCAGCCACCTAATATTTGAAGATTTCCAAAGTTTATATTAACTCCAAATGGCATTTGTTTAATTTGATTAAAAATATCTAGCAATTTTTAAGACCTGATTATTCACTGTGTTCTATTTTTTAAAAAATTTTACCTTCTGTTATATATTCATTTGTGAGATACAATGTAAATAAATATCTGTTGCAAGGGCAGAATGTATGTCTTGGTACCAAAATCTGTTTTGCTTTGAAAACAATTTTTATGCAAGTAAATTCAATAACATCAGGAACTGCTTACGAGTGCAGTGAAACTCAATGGCTTCATAAATAAAAACTTTTTTTTCATTTGTAACAATTTTAATAATGCAACTTTTTTAAATGAAAAAAAATGAACAAAACAGCTCTTTATAAAAATGATGATTATAGCAGTTACAGTAATTTTCAATTATGTTCCTTATCTTTTAGCCTGAAATTACAAATATATAAATATTTTGAAATCATTTTATTTTGGTGTTTGTTACAATTTAGTTTAAAGGTAAAAAAGTACATTGAGGAAAAAAATTGATTTCAACATGATCAGAAATTATAATGTACTTTTATTTTCCAGGTATTACATTTCAAAACTTTTTCAATATTATATTGCTACAATAACAATATAAGTTACAAGTATATTTTTACAAAAACTTATTATTTAAATATCTATGCATAGTGAATGCACATTATTACTCTGGTAGTATTTATTCAAATATAATTATGTGTGGGGGGGTATGTGTAGTTAATATTTTATGTACTAACTTAAAAATAGAATTACCTCAGAATATTAAAACACAGTATAAATCTTTTTATATTGTAGTTTTGATGCTAATATGACAATTTCAATAACTTTCTTTTTCTATTGACACAACAGTCCTGGTGGGCCAAGGCCTTCTCAAGAACATTTTTACATTCCAATCTCTGCTTAGCAACAGCTCTCCAATCAGTTACATGTTAAAAGATTAAAATTGTCCTCAACACAATCAGAACATCTCAGTTTTGGCCTACCCCTAATTCTAGCTCAATAAATTTAATTGGTTTTCTTCTATTGTCACAACAGCCCTAGTGGGCCAAGGTATTCTCAAAAATTCTTTCATTCCAACCTCTGCTTATCAACAGTTTTCCAATTAGCCTATCTTAAAACTTTAAAATTGTCCTCCACATAATCGGAACATCTCAATATGGGCTTACTCCTAGTTCTAGTTCCAATAGGTTTGTAATTGAAAATTTTGAACATCAACAATGAGGGGTCCATATGGCAGATGAGGTCCACAAACCTCAGTCAACCAATCTTGATGGTTTTATTGACATCTGCTTCTGTAAATAGCATATATAATTCAAAATTATGTCGTTGTTGCCACTATCTATTCTCATTCACAGCACCAAAGATTCACACTTTATACGAAAAGATCATTTTTCAAAGTAAGCTCTTAGTTTCTTAATAGTTTTAATAAATATTTTTTAAATATGGGTGCACAGCTGACCCATCTTTAAAAAACGAAAATTATGATTTTCTTTTTGCTTTGACGAGGTTAAATTTTTAAAAATTTACCTGCAATCCATCTGGTTTGATCCATCTTCTAACGATACTAAGATTTTCAATAAAAATATTGATATTAACAATATAAAAAGGAAAAATATAATAACCAGTAAAAAATTTTGCTCGTCAAATATACAGAACTGTATAATAAAGACAAAAGAAAGCTTTCAAGGCAATATTTTTGTTAATTCTTAATATATAAATAGTAAAGTTTTGAATAAAAGAGAAGGATACTTGCATATTATTGCAACAATTGCCAACATTTAAGATAACTCATCAAGTTGGCAATCCCATTTTTGCATGCGTCATTTGCGCTGAATTGGCAATATATGCTTCATTTCATACGTCAGCAATAATACATTACTACCAAAAAAGTTTTAAAAATCCTATTTAATACAAAACAGCATAAATCCTAAGAAACCGTATATTAAATATTCAAACCAATACAGTAAAAAAGAGCACCAAATTTTATTTTATGCATAAAACAAGGTTGATCATAATGTAATCAATAAAAAGGATAAAATAAGATATGCTGCATAGCAATATAATATTTTAGAATAGTGCCGAAACTGTAGGAAATATTTATGTATAAAAGCTGAAAGTGTTTTCAGACCTATATTCCAATACAATTTGTTCGTTGTTTCTAGAGTACTGTCATAAAAATAACAACCAAAAAATATGCTTCACGCTTTATTTCACAATGTTTTCAAGAATTACAGCAAATATACAATAAAAGTAATTAACTTACCAGAAATCCCAAGATGAAAACTATTTCCTGCCATGGCCTTGATCTTTATGATAAAATAATTTTCTTGTAAAACTCATGTTCCATAAAAATGCTTTCATAAAAAATGACATCTACAACTAGAATAAACAAAAGCCATTCTGACACAGGCTAGTTCAAGCAGCCAAAGTAGTGTTTTCTGACAGTATAACACCTATACTCATAATTTACCTCATTATACTTGTTTATCAGCAGAAATTCATTGGTAATGGCAAATAGCTTTAATTTAAAACACATATTTAACTGTGTTTTGTAAAATTATCTTCATCTCTTCAGCAAAAAGCTTACAAACTGGAAAATAATTTTCAATACTGATAGAAACCAAATCATTTTATTTAAGTTTAGGATCAATTACCTTACAGAGAATGTAACTGTTTTTGAAGATTAAATCAATACTACCTGTGATTGTATTTAGTGAACAGGCATAATTACAAGCAACATGTTGCATATTTAATGACAAATTGTGGTATAAAGAATGTTTTCTTTGTCATAGGTCATACTTGTAACCTTGTACTACAATTGGTTTTAACATACATTGCATCCATAAATGGAGGGCAGCACTTAACTCATTTTGAATAAAAATCTAACTCTTCCCAAAAAAATTCTTTAGATTACCCCCAATGCTGTAGGGTGCATAAGAAACAAAATAACTCATTTTGTGATTTGAAATTAAATTCATTAGAAACCAACACATTGCAAAACTTTCTAGCAATATTTCATATTCCACAGAAAATGAAGATACATTTTTCATCAAAAAGTCAAGCCCTTTTGAAGAAGACCAACATAAATCTTAGATACCTTTACTCCGGATAAAATGATAGCAGCCTTTGAAGTCAAGTAATTTGATTTTCAGTACTTACTTCTTAGTGCTCTTTTAGTAATCTCTTGAATTTTTCCAGTTTCGCACTTTTTACTTATCAACAGTCATTTTTCACTCATTTTGGCTTCTTTTTTTCTTCACCTTCTATTCCCCTGTGAATGAGTTCTCTTATTTTAATTTCGGTCCTGAAATGTTCACATTGCATATACGAAACACATCGTTGTAGCTGGATACTTATCGCTTCGTCATTGCAAATCATTTCGTTTGCCAATTCTTTAAAAAATGCTATGCAACAAGCAAAAAGAAGGGAAAAAAAAATTGAAGTACAAGCAAAAAAACCTTTACCAATTGCTAGCATTTAAAATCTCTTTCCTGTTGATCTATGAATACTTCCTTTTCTTTTTGTTGTTGTTGCTTTCCTACGCCCACTTCATATACTCATATTTGTGCTATCTGAAAAATATTTCATCACTAGATTCCCGCTTCTTAACAATTTAATAAAAGACGAAGAACAACACGTGGACAAATGTACCACAATTACAAATACTAACACTTTCCGAGATGATCACCGACTAGTACGTCGGTCTTCCGTCATTGGATTAAAATCAAAGCAAATCATATTTGGAATTGAACTCTCATGCTGCCATCTATTGTCAGAAAAAGTATAAATTGGTACAATTTATTCTTCATGTAGATTTTTAGGGGTTATTACATATTTTAGTTATCATTTCATTTATTTATCGTTATACTTATTTTTCAAGTGGTTTGTGGTAGAATAACTGTTTGTTTTTTTATAAATCATCGTAAAAAAGCGTGCTTTCAAATCTGATGTCACGCTCATTGGGGTAGCGAGTCCTGACCTGCATCAAAACTCCTTGGGAAGGCATTTTATAGAAAAGTTGAAATGAATTACATGATTTCTAAACTACAATACCAATTTCCACAAAAAGGGATAAATATCATCCGAAACTAGGAAACAGTAAAATTCTACAATAGAATTCCCTTAAAAATGTTGTACTCAAAGGCCTACCCTGAAATACAGTAATTCATGTGATTAAATATCAAGTGCATTACACTCAATTATTTTCCATATGAATGGGAAAAACTCACATAATAATTATACCCAAATTAAACAAATATATCCTATGTTTTCTGACAAATCTAGACCGATTAGCCTCATCGTTTCTGCAGAAAAATGTATTTTTGAGTAGATTCCAGAACTATATACGTATACTTAGAAGTGTAATGCACATTTTGATACAGATCCAATAGCATGGCTTTAAAAAAAATGTCTCCGCACCCGATTTTGTGCGGCAGTGACAGAACCTTATTCAAACGTTGAAACTATTTGTAGAAAACTCTTTCACATCCATTTCCTAACCTTCCCCCTCCCTCCATTTGCTGACACGTTTTTCTTCGCGATCTTTGTCGCTGGCCTTTGCACTCAACAAACTTGGGGCCCCTACCAATGCTGGGGGCCCCTGGCGGCCGCTAGGTCCGACACCCACTTAATCCGCCACTGCTTAAGGCAGGGGTGGGCAGACTTTTCTAGGGTGCGGGCGACTTTTAATTGTTTCAATGAGTTGCGGTCCACCCAGTGTCAGTGGCGCACACAAGGGCGGGGAGGGTGCACAGGTCCTGACCCTCCCTCATAACCCTTCATTTCTCCGATAGTTCCATGTATATAGTATGTAAAATGTTATAAGTATTTGATATTAGTAATTTTTTTATTTATTAATTTTAATTATTTGTTCAGTAATTTATTTTTTGCTCCTGGCAATCGATAAAATAAAAAAAAAATGTGTTTGGCGGCTTATTAGGGTATGATACGATAATGTTAGACCTTCAACCCTCGACCCTTTCCCTTTAAAAATTCTTGTGTACGCTATTGCCCAATGTCGTAGGCGTGGGGAGGTAAGGAAAAGAGAGGTTATTATTATAACTTAATAATAAGTATGGAATATGTACTTACGTACAGAACTAAAATAAAAAACAACACTTTTAAAACCACGTTTAAAGCTAAAAGCAAGATACAAACTTAATATAATAATAGCCGCCAAATACAATTTTTTCAAATGATACATTTATTTGAAACTATTCAAAATAATTAAAAATAAAACATTTTTATCTAAAGTTAGTTTTTGTCGTTATAGTCAGTAAAAGGCTTAGTCTGCGCACTGTCAGCCAATTTTGAATTTTCCGTATATAATTACTAACTGGTAAAATTTTTACACGGTCACCCCAAAATGTCTTGGTGGTCCACCAGTCGATCTCGGTCGACGTAATGCCCACCCCCGTCTTAAGGCATGGGCCCAGGGCCTCAGCCACAATGGGCCTTTTCTCGTTCTCGACTAAGCCTTAAAAAGTTCATGATTCGAATAACTTCAACGGTCAAATGTTTTTTATGGTTGTATTCGCCGAAAAACTTGGAATTTTGGACAATATGTCAACTGGCTACATGTGATGATCGTCGAATATATATACGTCTAGGCTTACCGGTCTAAATGCGGCATTAGGTCGGGACGGTTTGTGTGATTGTATGTCATGCGCATATTTTTGTTTCGGGTTATTGTTTGCGTAAATATTCGACAGCGTATGCAATGTGCTGTCTACTTTTAAGGTCCATGGGATATTTGTGTAAGAGACCAGGGCCTCAAAAAATCTTTAGACGTCTCTGTCCTTGGGGGCTCTTTTCTGGTGCCCTTTGATATTTAACGATTTTTTCTCACGCATTTTGGGATCCCTGAAGCTTGGGGGCCCCGTATCATTGATATGGCGGTAGATACGCCCCTGATCACGTTTGTAATTACATTTCTGTTTTTGTGGCAAATCTAAAGTAAATTTATTTGATTTATCTCTTTTAGTTAGATTTTAACTATATAGTGAATCCACTTATTGTGATTTCAATTTCAATTTATGAGTAATTTTAACTTCAATTAACATCAATATCGTAATTTCTTTTTCAGTTTTTTCCTAGGCTAAATTGGTTCGAGGTTTGGGCTTTTGATGAGTGTGGTGGTATCTAAGTAAGACAGTAACAGCCTCCGGACACATAGCGATCACTTCTATCTAGTGGTCATGTTACTGGGCTTCGGATCCAAGCGTCGCGTGTTCAAATCTCCCGACAATGAGCATGAATGGGTATTAACGTCGCACTATTCAGCTACTTGTGGGCTTTTTGACGACGACCCTCGTAATTTTAAACCATGTGGTTAAGTGTGTCCTGAGCTCTCTTAACTTCCACAACTACACACCAACGAGAGAAATTTTGATTCTCGACACATAACGTGACATTTTTAACGTGTATAGGCCCCCTGTGCACGGTAGTCTTGAGCGGTACAAGGCTTAAACTCATGACAGCCGGCCACGAGTTTGTTATTTTGACTTTTAGGCTACTGCGGCCACTTTGTGCTTTTGATAGATTCTGTCTTAAATTCAAGCAAATCATATAATTTCTTTTGCAATTTAAATTCTGATGTATATTATTTTAAAGTTCACCTTATCTTTCTCAATGTTCCAAAATTAAAAGGATTCAATATGTGACGGGTGCTTACGCGTTTCACTAACCTTCTCTCAATTCCTTTAAGATTGTATTTATTTTAACCAATCCCCGCTGAGAGCCAAAAGTGTGACTTATGCAAACAAGATAGTTTCGGTTTAGCGAGTTCGAAAAAGATATAAAAGGAGAAATGAAATGAAGAGAGGAGGATGACTACGTGGCTTGATAGAGGAGATAACTACGAGGTTGATTAAGAAGGTGATTCTGAGAGATTAGTTTTAACTAGTGAAGTTTGTTCGCCGGAGGAAGATTATAGAAAAAGGGTTCATTAATTCGGTTCGGACGGAACTGAAGATATCAAGGATTGAAGCCGCTCTTTAGATCCATCAAGTATTAAAGAATCCTGCCTTAAAAAGATATCAGGTCTGTTATTTTCAAAAATTAGATATAAATGCGTAGTTTGATTGTATGCGTTATTCTCCGTAGTTTCAGTTAGTGTTCCGTCGTTCGTAATTGAATTCTTATCTCACTCCACTGTAATTTGTTGTTCTTAAAGTTTGATTAATAATTTTGTATTTCTATAATATGAAAGATTAATAAATAATATTGGTTTATTAATTAAGTAGTTGTTAATTATGAATCCAACATACCCGAATTTAGATAATGTGCAAAGGGGAGTTAATAATCATAGGGGTAGTGAGAGACTACGACAAATATATATTTTTGATGGATTTTTTTTAAAATCAAAGTTACCCTTATTTTATCTATTTGAGATTTTTTTAAACTTTTAATGATATAAATTTATTTTCATCGTAAGATTTTTTTATTTATGCCATTTTCGAAGATCCTTATGGTAGTTTCATCAAAATTAAGCCTTAATTTATCTGTTTTAGATAGCTTTTTAATCGAGTTAATGCTGCAATGTCCATTTCAGTGTGAGCCTACTTCATATTTATTTAGGTTTATTATTTTTATTTCAGTTCTTCATATTTAGGATTTTCTGGGATGTGTTAAATTTGTTCGAAACAATTTATGGTAATTTCATCAAAAAATTAGGCCTTAATTTTTCTGTTTTAGTTAGCCTTTTGATTTATATTAATCTTATAATTTCCATGTTAGTGTAAGGCTGTTTCATATTTATTCATTTTCTGAGCTACATTTTTCTTTCATATTATCGTGCTTTTGCCATTAACTCGCTTTCTTGTCTATCAGGGTGGAATTTTGTAATTGATTTTAAACAAACTTCTCGATGAGCTAGTGCAGAAGTTCTCTAACATTTTTGCCTCATAGACCCCTTGCCATGTTTTTTGGTTTGAGGTAGACCCCTGCTTAACTAATATTAAATTTTTACATATTTATCAATTTAAATATCTTTTTGATAGCTAGTATAGAGCTACTTAGTTTAAAAGAATTATATTTCTCCCTGTATTGAAGTATAATGTTTAAAACTTTATAAGTACATGCTAATTAATTAGATTAACAGTTTAATTAATTCATAAAATAACTGAAAAACAAAAAAGTGCTTTTAATCGGAGCGATGAATTTGGTGTTTCAATCACAAATTTTCAACATTTGGTATCAATTTTGTCAGGCTTAACCCTAAATCTCTGTTAGTAATGACCAAACCCCCCCCCCTCCATTTTCCTTCTTTTTTTTTTGGAGATTGGCAACCGTGCCGCGAAACTCCTCATTAGGAAAAGCAATTAAAAACTTTCTTATGATATTCTATAACAGATATGTCTTTTATATATATATATATATAAAAAATATATATATAGCTAAGAAACATGGCTCATATAACCGTTTCTGAAACTTTAGTTTTGAGCTTCATTTGATTGCTCATATTCCGTTTCTTTAGTTTAAGATCTTCTTTGTTGCCTATTCCGATCAGTTCCTAATGTAAAATGAAATTCTTGTTTTCAATGTGATTATATAAATGGATTGTGACTATGATAATACAAACCGTATAGCCAAAGCATTTAAATGCTGAAGGTAGATTAAAACGTCCAACGGATTGTTTATAAAAAATTGAGAAAATTCAGGATCTCCAATGTTATATAGCTTTAGCTTAATTCTGGAAAGAAATGCTGAAATAGGGTTTGCAATCCCGTGTCATATTTTCAATCCCAAAATATCGGGATTACATTATCCAAATCCCGGGGTTGGTCCCGAGATTAGGATTGAACTATTTATTAAAAATACTTACATATTGTGACGTAGTGCGCCCCTTGAAACATCTGGGACTTGCTTCCCACGGCCGGGTCAGTTTTAGAAGAATGATGACCACACGTGCAAAAACACCTGCAGTCGCTAATATACTGCGACGGACGTGTCTTAATTAGCCCCTGCAATCTTTGACCCGAGGGGAAGCATTTCGCCACCACCGGATGTGGGGTGTGAAAGGGGTCGATGTTGGTCAACCGCAGGGGGAGCACAAGAGGGGCGGGAGAGAAAGAAGTGGACAGCGGAAACTGGCAGTGAACGGACACCAACAAAATCCCTCCCTCACAAAATTATTTTGGACTCTAAAATCATCTCATAGTGCAAAATTGTATATTAATGTAAATGATAGCTGTGACTTAATTAAACTAAATTATTATACTTCAAACACGCTACCATTATTGAATCAAACGTCACAATATTAACATAGTTGAAATTGCATAATAAAATTAAAAATATACCTAAAAATTGATTTAATATTATTTTAATGAAACAAATAAAAAAATTAATTCATCATAAAAAACAAATAAAAATAGTACATAATGATTTTTTTTTTAAAAAAAAGCATTTCTTCATTTTTTTTGTGTTTCTGTAAATAAGCTTATAAAAACACAGCTCCTCCAGCGTTTCATCGTTGAAATGGCTTCTTATTTTTGTTACACATTTCCTGCCGAAGAAAATGCACGTTCGGATTTTGTACTAGTAGGTATTATCGTCGCTAATTAGGAGTATGTTCTTTTCAGGTAGTCACCACATCTCCATCCATTTTCAAAAGAGATATTTGAATTTTTGATGACAGTGTCTCAAATATAATAGACTGGATTCGTGCATATACCTCTTTGATAACTTTATTTAGTTCTTCTGCTACACTTAATGGTTTTTGTATATAAAATGATCCAGTTATTCAATCAGAATGTGAATCAATTTCAAGTATTACCTCATTTTAAATTGAAGATCCAGTTGCATGAGCTGTTAGTAATGCAATGGGATTTGAAGTGTCTCAAGTCTTCCAAGGAGGCCCGCTATTAATTAATGGCATTTAATTGAAGAAGGCACTGTGACAAAATCTATCTTGTGATGTTGCTTATGTTATTGTGCAAGCATTGTAGTAAGGCACTTATATATGTGCGACATTCTCCTATACGATAAATGAGAGCTGTGCAAATTTTTTTTTTACCTACAGCGCTTTTAATTCCTCAAAAAATTCTATGTACATATTTCATAAACAAAATATAAGTTTTTAAAGAATTAAATTTTTAGAAAATTTTTATGAGAAAATTTTTTTAAATTATAATTAGGGCAAAAATTAAATCCGGAATTAGTTATTTTAATCCCGGGATTGGGAAAAAAAACCCCGGGATTCCGGGGTTTCGGAATTCCGAGATCCTGGGGCTGAAAACCCTACTAGATATCTTCGAAAAATTTAAATTGCCTCTGTCCAAGTTAGCTGACACCGGACATTCTGAGGAGGGAAAAATGTCCGTTTTCTGATCCCACTTGCGATTGGGAGAAAGTTACAGAAGAAAATAAGAGAAAACACATATCAAATTTCACGGTTTAACATACACACCCGTTTCGAACCCTTCAAGGTTCAACACGTAAGAAAACTGACATTAAACGTATACAGTACAAAAAAAAAAGAAAGAAAGAATATACATTAAATGTAATACCAGATTCACAATACTTTGAAGAAAAATTTCAAAATATAATTCAGACAAAAATTAAATCCCGGGATTAGGTATTTTAATCCCAGGATTTGAAAAAATTACCGGGGATCCCGGGGCTGCAAATCCTATGCTTAAATATTCCTTGTTTTAATAAAAGTTATTTTGTCACTTTATAACTCCAAATTAACCTCATTAAATATTTGTAAAGAAATCTATTAATAACTAAAATCTGGTTTCCACTTGATTAAATTTTCTTTTAAAATTAAAGTCGCGATCTGGTTTAATGAGAGCCACTATCACAATTCCCCTTTTACTACTCATGGGCCCCCAAATTATTTTCTCGTTTACGCGGACCCCTTGCAAGTCGTCATAGATGCCTGGGGTGTCCATATAGACCTCTTTGGGAATCACTGAGAT